>JANIPN010029316.1:7652-22812 GCA_027478595.1 Erythroxylum anguifugum
GTTCTTTAATAAGGCACTTTAAGAACTTGTATCAGTATTCATGGCCCTGTAGCTCAAACAAAAAACTCCAATTCTTTATAACTAATGCTGACTGCATTTGGCAGGGGATGCAGTGAAATACACACCAGCTTCTTCAAGTCTGGTAAAAACTTTAACTAAGCTTCTTCAAGTTTGGTGAAAACCCTATATCAGCTTCTTCAAGCTAATAAAACAGGGGACGAAATTACCGAAGTACTACTAAAAATAAGTGTACCGGTACAGAAATTACGGCTCCACTGAGCCCCGAAATGTAAAGAAATACTGCGTAAGTACCTATCTCTTCCTTCAGCTACGGGGCCATGAATATTTTTTCCCTCCCGCCATTTTTTACCTGAAGCCTCCCAATGAATATAGAAACCTTGTTTTATTAATTTCTTTTCAATTTGAATATGTGTCGGAAGATATAAAGATTCATTGTTCTACCTATTAGCTTCTTAGCTTAATCACAGTTCTCGGGGTGTAATGCATAAGCCCAATGTTTTTGATATTATATAATAATAAAAAGGTTAAGGAGCTAGAGAGTATTCATGGCCCTGTAGCTCAAATTAGCAATTCAATTTTCCTATCCCCTCCGCTGCTGGAAAACTGCCTCACTTTAATCAGGTATAGTGCCCGATGATTAGTAAGGCTCTAACCCAATTAAAATCGATAAATTTAATTATTTAGGGGCTTTAGGGGGGTGGTCCCCTATATAACCACTTAAAATCCCACCTAAATTTATAATTTTAGGTGGAAATTTTAGGTGGCTTTAGGGGGATAATTTCTTGGCAAAAAATTATGCCCAATCAATTAGGGCGCATAATTGAGGCAGTTTTCCAGCAGCGGAGGGGATAACTAATGCTAACTGTGTTTGAAAGTGTATTCAATACTGCAACTAGCTTCTTCAAGCTAATATCCCAACCTAACTTCTTCAAGTTAATACGGCAGGCAACACTACCGTGATGGTAGAATGTACCGAGATGGTGCAAAGGCGATACTACCGAGATGGTAGGTACCGAGACGGCACAAGGCGACAGTTCCAACGGACACAGGCACTACATTAGGCACAGTTGAGAACACTGAGTAAGTACCAATCTCCCCAAGCAACAGGGCCATGAATCTTATAATTTTTTATAATGTTTGGGGCATAAGGTATAAATTATATATTTTTGATACTGTACGTAACCCAGATCCACGCCTGGTCCCCCGGCCAAAGATAACGCCTATCAATATCTATCGCTCCTGCCCCATAATGACAGCCAATCCACAGTTAATAAACGGGTTTAAGGAGCCGTGGGAGTATCCATGGTCCTATAGCTCCATATTCCGACCCCCAATTATTCTGACTATTCTAATGTGGTAAACAGGAACTCTTCATGCATTGTTGGGAGCTGTTGCTCTTAGAAGCTTCTTCAAGTTTCGCTATCGATTTGAATTGAGTGGATATTTACATTCATCGAGTGGACCTTTCTGGTTCGGGTTGAGAGCCGTTGCTTTCTGTTTCTCTGCGAGGCTTCTTTAAGCTATGCATGATATTCTTGACTTGGCTGTGTGCTATTACCTGGCTGTGTGCTATCATCTGGCTGTGTGCCAATGTCTGTGTGACATCTTTGTGAGCCGTGGGGTGGCTAATAATTCTAATCGACGTAGTAAGTAATAAACCCTATCTTCCCTGAGCTAGAGGATCATGGAATTTTTTTGGTAGCTGTCCATCCTCCTATTGATAGTAATAAGATCTACGAATTCAACTCTGCCACAAGGCTTTCTTAGTCAAGAGTTTAATGAGCTTTGTTTTTGAATCTCCCCACTAACTATGCTAGCTTCATTAAAGTATGTAGTTGCCTTTGATCGGTGGGGGATGATTCGATGTCGTTTATTGAATCGGTTCTTAAGAGAGGAGACGACAAAATGCATGTACTGCGCCGGATTTCGAACTCAGCACATCCACATCGTAGTAAGAAAGCACCCTTTCCGAGGTCCTTCGTTAGTGCCACCCACTCGCTCGCGGCTACCCACACATAAGAGCTACCCACCAGGTGTCGATACCATCCCTCTATTGCCTTTCGAATCTTTGACTGTCAACTAAAACCACTTGTCCTAAGAGAGCTCTAGTTAGTAGTTAGTATCAGGAGTGACCTTTCCACTTGGACTTGGTGGTCCTCCTTTCATGATTTCCCTTTGCTTGACGAAATAGTCATCTAAGGTTTCTAGGTGCCTGAGTTGACACGGCCACCAGCTAATGTTAACACAGCACGCACCGATCTATCACTCGACATTATGTTTCTAGCTCTACCAATGGAGTATTTTTTTGGAAGACAAAGACCTGGATGACAGAAATATCTCACTGAAGACCTTGGACCCAAGATAATAGAGCAGCCTTGATTGACTTGCCGACGATGAAAGTTAACATCACTTTGGAATTGACAGTCTGGATGGTTAAATGAAAGAAGGTCTTGATGGAGGAGCTGTTGAGGCCAATTATTTGTCTCAGAACAAAGGAAACATTTCACGCCAGCAAGGTGAAGCTGAATAATGAAAGAAGAGCGTCAAACCAACGTAATCGTTTAAGATTGCGGTCTGTCACGGGACTCGAGCCTCTAATTGATACATACTCTAGAGTAAACCGCCCCCAGGACGTTCTTGAACTCCGCAACTTGCTAGACGGAGAGGCTACTACCACAAGCAGGATTTTATCTGAGAGAAGCTTAGACCTCCGGCTGCATAACAGTCAGTAATCCGAGTCGTCACTGCTTTCGCCTACATAGGGTATTGACTTGGAGAACGTAGCTGGATTAGGGATGGTGGGTCCGCCACTATCGATCTTGCCGGTGGTCAGCATCTGTATGGCCCACTTGTACCTATACATCAATACGCCTGACTCCAAACTAAGCATCCGGTCCCTGAACTCCTCGAGCCCCTTCAATTTCTTAATATTTTCATCGCTTTTGTTCCAGTTGGGACCAGAGGTACCATTCGCCTCCTCCTTTAACATTGCTACTAATACCGCGTCGATATTACTGTGTAGCTCGTCATTCGAATCTTCTTCGTCGTATAGTCTAAATTCAGATCCATCCAAGTCTTCGATAGAATGCCCGATCATTTCCATCAGGAGATCGAATGCAAGCTTGGGGCCTTCCGTCATCGGCCCGAGTTTCCACAGGTGGTAGCAAGGCCCGAGCCATGGTTTCATAGCGTCTCCGAAATCACTACAATCAAGATATCCCTTGTTCCGATGGCCACGCCTTTCAACTTTTTCCCGTGAACGGGACATCCCTGCCGATATCGATATGTGTTGCTTTTTGGCCTGCATTCTTATGTGTCTAAGAGACTTTTCGGATAACTTTTGTAACTCTGCACATAGAAGAGGACCTGCAAGTGGATTGGACAAGAGCCCTTGGACACAGGACTTCAGGTCTGTCAAGGCGATACAAGAAAGGACATTTTCGGCTCCGGCGGTATGGGCAGAGGTAGGTGTCCAAAGCTTAGGCGGTGGAGGCACATGCGGTGTGATAGAAACTTTATCATGGGTCGAGAACAGCGGCGGCAGAGGAAATTCGGGCAGAGGGAGTCCGAGAGTGGAATACGAGTTGTTCGTCTTGGGACGTTTTGCAAAAGGTGCAGTATTTAACGGGTCGCTTTCACCGCTATACGGTCGTTTGCTGATGGTAGCCATCCTAAGAGCTGAAAAATCGTTGCACAGTCACGATGGGTCTATGAAAAGCAATGGTAACATGGAGAAGAAAAATAAGCTGGATAAAAAATTGCGGCTCCTGAATTGGATTCCGGGAGACGCGTTGGACGACGCGACGTGCATAGGAGCTACTAGCCTCATTGGGACGAGTCCAAGGGATCCTTGAGAAGAACATACGAAAGAACAAATGAACTCTACCTAATGGTTGAGTATGGAATTGCTCCAAGAGATAATTAACGTGCAGTATAGGTACAGAAACTCACGCGTAACGAACAATTAGTCCTACGTTAGGTAATTGGTCGCAGCTTGAGAGTGCCTGCTTTCTCTGCCTTGCCCTAAATTGCAGAATGATGACGGAGAAGACAAGGAAAAGAAGCAAACAGAGCAAAAGTTAAACAAACTTCCCAGGTAGATTCAACCACCATAGCTATAAGCTGAGTGGGTCAATCCCACATGTCGGCAAAGACGCAGGCACGCGAAAAGGCGGAAAGCGTGGGATGTTGTCGGTCTTGGTATGGGGTAGTGGAGCTACTTGCATCGGCTGGGTCCGATGGGCGAGATTTCAAGTTTGTTTTCTTTTTGTATGAGTCTGAACATACAACAGGGCTATCGGATATAGCAAACAGCTTAGCTGCAGCTTAAATAGCTACAATCTACGCGCACTTAATACCACGCCTTTACAGTTTCATTCAAATACAAGACCAAGGGCATTTGTGTTACTATGTGTTGCGGCGCGACGGGATGCTTTCCTCAATAAAGACCAATCCTTCAATTTACCAGTAGGATCGCAAGCGCTATGATGGCGTATCTGAGACATTAGCAAAACTTATTGGAGCAACGATTAGGCATCTTACAACGAAATACACATGAAGCCAGTGAGATAGTTGCTTCTACCTCCTGCCAGAACAGCCGATGTCAGAAAAACGGAGACGAAGGCTGCAATGATTTGGATGTTATTTACGAGGAAAGTCATCGGCTTTCCCATTATCCATCCTAAAATAACGAGGCACGGGAACGTGAAGAATAGAATCTGCATACTGCTTCCAACGACGACAAGTATAACGAGATCCATTTCGTGGTTGTATGCAGATTTACAAGCCGATATATAGTCGGGAGTGTTCCCTAAGAAGGGTATAATAATTGTTCCAAGCAGGATCGGCCGACCTTTAGAAGAAACAGAGTCAAAATGTAGAGCTAGAAGACAAGCGCAGACAATTATTAGTGAGATGGCAACAAGCAGCCAAAGAGTTGCCACAAAAGGTGTCCGAATCAGTCGATCAGCTTCTTCTGGCGAGTCATCCGTTGAGTCTTCCATGAAATAGTCTTCCATGAAATCGGAGTCCAATTCGAAAAAGAAACGACGGTGACTGACAGTCTCAAACCACAAGTAGAGAGCATACAAAGCCAAAAGCAGAACAGCCATAGTCCGACTTAGAAGAATGGTGTCTTTTTCTATATCGCAGAAATGACAGAAGTTGGATAAAGTGCCTAGGATAACAATCCACATGACACACATCACGGTAAGAGATGAGATCGTAGAGCTACTCGTTGGGTTGTAATGGTTCTCATCACGACGGATAGCGCCGAAAAGGAAACACGAGCCAAGAATCTGTCTAATGTATGAGAAGAAGAAGTTAATCAATTGCCATCTTAAACTCACTAATAAATTATAGCATAGAAAGCTGCCGATCATGCTGTCTTTTACTAAAGATACCTGGTTGTATATAAGAAACACAATCGCCACCTACACACGGATCATTAAACTTAAAAGACATACAAGGGTCGCGTTCTTACAGTCATCTCCACAGCGTTATCGCAGATGGCAACGCATGGCCGGGCAAACCGGCCGAAACTGCTAAACAGATCTTCGCTTGAAGTATTGACAATACCCGAAACGCCGACAATAGCAAGATAACTGAACCAGAATACTATTTCAGATGACCACTTCAAAAAGTGACCGGCAATCGAAAAGGGTAATGCTAGAATTAGAACGTTGAGATAATGCTGGGTAAGCGGCGCCAGATGGGTGCTAGAAAGTCTCAAAAGAATTCTTCGTGGAACGTATATAAGCTGGCGAACCACCGGCCGTGGTGCAGGACGAAACAGATCATTGTCGTTGCTCGTTTGAAGGATCCGAGTTACGCGATGCCAGAGCCGTGCGGTTTGGCGCACCCACCATCTCGTGTCTTGTCGGCGAGTCTTCTGGAAAGCAGGTCGATTGCCATACAGAGGTCTATTTTGGGTATCGAAGACAGCGTCGACTTCTGGCAATCGATTTACTACCAGCAATTTATGTGCTCTCGGGCTCTGAGTAAGTGGGCCCGTCCTTGAAAGCATTTTATGTATGGCGGGGCCTGACAACTTTTAACGCTCACTAATTCCGGTTAGATTGGAGATAACTTCTTGATTGCGGCAAGTATGAACTACCTCATTCAAACTTTCGACACAAAGTGACGGGAGATTATCTTCCGCAACGTGTTCTTTCATAGGTCCGAGGTCATTACCCCGACCAATCATCGGTTTTTTGGAATTGAAAAATGTTCTTTTGGGAAACAGACAGATAGAAAGGCCGGAGACTGAAACTATACTAATTTAAATCGATTTCTTCGTTTCGTCGCATGCGTATAGTATAGGTTGTAAAAGTTGAAGTGCGGAGAGCAAACCGAGCCTACTACATGTATGTACGTCAGCTGCTCAGCCTTGCATGTATTTGCCAACTCCAGAGCCGATTGAAAACTTAAAGCGCTTACGTGATCATTTCTCGTCAAAGTCCGCTTCTGTTCTTTATTCCGTTATTTTGTTCCAACAATAATGTCTGGTTCGTCGCAGTTGCAGGCGTCAGTGGAAATTGTTGTTTGGGGGGTCAAGAAGAATTGTGCGCGATAAGCCCCAGCCTGTTTGCTTGCTATTCATTCCTTTCTTCTAATATAGATCACACAATGGATCCGCTATCAGCTATCAGCTTGGCAGCTTCAATATGCGCATTTATTGATTTTGGATGCAAACTTGTCTCAAACGCCCAAGAGATCTACCATTCTCCAAATGGATCCACGCGTGAATTTATAACAATTGAAGCGGTAGTTAAAGATTTACAAAGGCTTAACCATGGAATTAGTAGCCAAACAAAGGCTGTCCAGTCCACTGGGAAAGCAGATCAGGCGCTTGCAGATCTGGCATCGAAATGTGAAAAAGAAGCCCGGGAGCTTTTGAGAGTACTCAACCAGATCAAACTACCCAATGACTCCAATCGATGGGAGAGCTTTCGCAAAGCGGTTCAAGCGATCCGGAAGAAAGGGGCTATAGCTGAGCTAGAAACAAGACTTAAAAAACTGCAGGAACAGGTAGATCGACGGATATTACATATGATGAGGCAAGCTATACGTTTCATATATATGATAACCCTAACATAATGCAGTAATCAGCAATCTGTAGTCTTCTCACACTTATTACAACTGAGTTCCGAACACAGTCGAATGCAGATCGAAAGCAATAACCAAATTGAACAACTCCAAGACCAAATACAATCGCTATCGGACCAGCAAACGAACAATTCTAATTTCCTGCAAGATCTCACAAAGAAGCTGGATCAGTTAACCAAAGAAGGCGATAGGCTTGCGGTTGAGCAAGGTATCCTTCAGAGTTTATTATTCGATGAATGGAAGCGAAGGTTTACCCAGGCCAGTAAACGACACAAGCAAACATTCGAATGGATATTTACCCGGACACCTAATTTATCGAATAATAATGATTCTCCCATGTTCTGTGAATGGCTAGAGAAAGGTAATGGTATATATTGGATCGCAGGTAAGGCCGGGGCAGGAAAGTCTACCTTAATGAAGGCCCTCGTTGAGGATACTCGGACACTGCGCTGCCTTGAAGTTTGGGCGAAGAAGGCAACGCCAGTGGTGATAACATGGTTCTTTTGGAGCGCTGGCTCCCCTATGCAGCGGTCTCAGCTTGGATTACTGCAATCGATTCTCTTCCAAATATTGAGAAGATGTCCACATCTAGTAGAAACAATCTGTCCAGCTAGAGTAAGTAAGTATCGCGAACATGGGGTTTCCTCCAAAGCTCTAGAGGACTGGTCCTCGGATGAACTCATGGAATCATTTGAGCGTTTGTCAAAAGCATTGCTTCCTCATCATCGCTTTTGTCTCTTTATTGATGGCCTGGATGAGTACGAAGGACTCCCCAACGACCTTGTGCGTATAATAAGAAAGCTAGCTAGTTCCGTCCACATCAAACTGTGTGTTTCCAGCCGCCCATGGAATGAATTCATAGTCGCATTCGACGAACACAAGGCGGAAGGCTCTCTTCGACTTGAAGATCATACACGGCCAGATATCGAGCTTTACGTGCGGGATATTCTCAAAAAAGACGAATCCTTTACAGCTGCTGAGCGTCGAGACAAACGGTATGGAGATTTCATAATCGATGTAATTGATAGAGCTCGTGGCGTGTTTTTGTGGGTGCAGCTTGTGGTTACGAGCTTATTGAAGGGCCTAGGAGAAAGCAACAGACTCAATGACTTAAGGCGAAAGCTCAATTCGGTCCCTCCAACGCTCGAAAAGTACTTTCAACAAATATTCGACAGAATCGACAAAACAGATTGGGTAGAGTCTGCAAAAGTTTTTCTAGCGACAGCCTATGCTGTGCAGCCACTTTCTGTCGTTGCATATTATTTCCTCGAGAAAGAGGGAGCTGAGCCAGGATTCGCACTCACTGCGCCGATCAAACCGATATATGGATCCGAGCTACGAAATATATATGAAGACGTCCATACGAGATTGAATTTTCTCTGCAAAGATCTTATTGAAATCAATGAGGTGACATTGGATAGAGACTACACAGATTTTCAAGTTGACTTCATCCACAGAACCGTCAAAGATTTTCTTATGACCAGGTCTCTCCGAGAGCAGCTTATGCAACGAGCTACCGAAGACGGCACGGTTTCCTGGAGCCCCCATCAAGCCCTATGTACCATTTCCCTTGCCAGGATAAAAACCTTAATGTTGGAGGATGGCATCCAGCATGGACTTAACACACTCTTTCGTCTGGTCGATGAACTTCTGTTCTACGCCTACGAGGTCGAAGTAAGAACCAAAACAGCTAATCCTGAAATACTTGACGAACTGGATCGAGTAGTTTCACAATATGCCCAAGCAGATATGTCTTGTCACTGGACTAATGCTCGCGACCCACCAGTGACCCATTACTACGACGAAGGAAATGAAAACTGCTTTCTCGCGCTGGCCATACAAGCAAGGCTGTGTTTGTATGTAGCAACTAAGTTGAAGACAAAGCCCAACATCGCGTCCAAGCCAGGTCGACCGTTGCTCGATTACGCACTCAGGCCAATACTGGTGACGCCTGCAGACACTCCCAATTTCGCCTCTTACCTTGAGTTTGATATAGTTCGTCTGCTTCTGGACCATGGCGCAAACCCTAATCAGAAGATATCGATTTATGGGAACATTACCGTATGGGCATTGTTTCTATTGACTTGCTTTTATGGAACTAAGGGTCGTGTTTCAAATGAGAATCTACAAAATACTTGGTTTCAAGCGGCAGTGATGATGGTCAGAAAAGGCGCAGATCGGACTCTGAAACTCGAAACTGGTAAATTAGAACGAACTTCACTCGCTCGGAGCGCGGATGCAGATGGCGTTGCAATTAAGTCCGCTAGGTACAGAACAACTGTATCCGGTGCGAGCGAGATATCTGTGAAAATTCCGCGTGAAATCACGGTCAAGCAGATTATTACTGAAGTTTTTGGAGAAGACAGAACGGTCCAACTGTACGCAATAGTTCCAGAAAGTAAGCCATGGAGCATTTTGAGTTGGGTAGGGTGGAAATGAATCGCGCAAAATTGGATTTTTTTGGTTTATCGCCGCTATTACTCAATAGTATATTACATAGCCTGCTCTACAATTGGTGATGGAATGGCCGTGCTGAAAGTTTGCTTAACGAGCAAATGTTGGAAAGCCTCGCATGAATTTTGTATGCAATTGTATGTTTTCAATAATGTTATGTGGGGTTCACTCCTCTTCCACTACAGTAAGAGAGAGACTCGGCGTAGTTCATTTGCTTATATATAAATAAATAGAAGCACTGGCGAATTTCACGCCTGATTTTTCTAGCCACTTTCTAAAGCTCGCAATTTGGGTAATTTTTATATTCCTTCCTCGGTATTCACGGAAACCCGAGCTATCTGTCATCTAGTTGATGGTGTGCAGATTTTTATTGAGCTGTCTGCTGATACTATACTAGGCAATATGTTGGTTTGCAGTGTTTTAGCTGATGGTACGGCAATTGGTAGGATTCTAGCAGCCTGATTTGATTTGGAGACAATGTTGTCAAATGTTGCTTCAGGTCCCGTTAAACGGCGCTGTATTCGTGTTTCAGGGATTTTCTAGGAAATAATTCATGAAAGACTCGGGATCGTTTTATAGTTATTGATTTATCATTACTACGAGAATTTGAAGTATCATTCTGAAATATATGACAGCATTATCGCATTATAAGCTATTGTCAGGCATACGAGATTCAAATATCAGTAGAAATATGATTTAGCGTTTTAGCAGGTACCTACCGACTGCCGTATCACGCGGGTGGGGCCGATATTCCTTCAGAATGCCGAGACCAACATCTTAATCCTTTCATAGATTTTATTTTTCACGACGCGGCAGTGCAAAGTATTTTATAGCCGTCGGCAAGATACACATATTATTTGGACTGGGGACTTGAGTTACATCCTCTTACATTTCTATTTGGCACGTTGCTTTTCGCGGGTTTCGCGGGTTTTATTCGCCGCAGCCGATGATTTTATCCCTGAACACGCTAGAAAAATCGCGAAACAAATACTCGATTTAACCGGCAAGTTAAAAATTCGGAAAACTCCCCTCCCATAATAATACAAAATAATTATAAAAAATCTTAAATCTATGGGATCTGCTGCGTGGCAAGGAGAATGACAAGACCACATGGAGATTCTCGAGTCTCCACACTTGCGGGGGCTGCAGGGGAAAGGGGTATGGCGCATGCAGGTGGCTACGAAGCCACCGTGGAAAGCACGTTTTGTATTGATTAGTAGATCGAGGGAGGATGAGGTGTACAAATGACGCTCATATACGACATACCGGCAGACAATAATAATGATGCCCGCCAGTATTATTGTCGAAAGCGAGACACGTTGGATTATCTAAGCGAGACGAAACGGCGCAAGTACTAGAGTACTTATTTTCCTCGAGGGATTTAGACGACGCTGGCGGCGTCTGATTGGCGCGTGATAAGGCGGAAAAAGCGCCCACCTCCGACTTTCCAAGCCGCGGGATTTTGGGGGAAGAAGAGAGAAATAATTGAGAAGAGACGAGTTCACGATGCCCGCCGCGCCCACAATGTAAGCTCTGGAGCAGGCGCCACAACAACAACATCAACAGGTACAGCTGCTACTGCGCCTGCTGTTGCACAACATCTCATACCTTCATCTAGAAGAGAGCATCCTCGTCTTTCTTTTCGACTTCTGTTACTCCACCTGCCTCTGCTTACTACCTGCTCTTCCCAGAGTCCCAGACACCAGACCCTGGTTCTCTCCAACATCCCGGCTGCCGTCTCACTCTCTCTCAAGCGCAAACCCGCACTACCGTCCGGATTACCTGCTTCTGGCTGGTGCAATTGGCTCGATGCCTCTGATGCCTCCAGCTGCTGCTCTATATCCCGAAATCCACCTGCTACAACATTCTACAGCTTCAACGCTTCTTACCGTTGTAGTTTCCCTTTGAGACTGCCGTTTTTGAGCTGGTAAGCTTCTCCAAACCAACTCCAACCGGAAGCGAACCCACTCACACGTGGTACTGCTAGCTTTGGCGTCTAGAGTTCGTTGAGCCTCAGCAAGGTCAGAAACTCGACCTTCTGACAAAATCTAGCCATTGTCTCACAAAGCTTCAAGCTAGAGGCAGAGAGAAAGAGAAAGAGAAAGAGAGAGAAAAGGATCGTGAGAAACACATGATGCGCAGCTGACTCAAAGCTCCAACCCAAATGCCGAGTCCGACCCACCATCACCGCTCCAGATGAATTCCACCACGCACAAGCGTCCGCATCCTGACTCCTCCCGCTCCCTCCACATCTCCCCTCACGCACCGCCGCTCGCCAGCGCCGCTGCTACCGACAGCCACACCACTGCATCCTCCGCGGCTCCTGCGGGCTCGGCCTCTTCAGCCTTCCGCAATGTCTCGGCCTGTAATCGCTGCCGGCTGCGCAAGAACCGCTGCGACCAGAACCTTCCCGCCTGCTCGAGCTGCGAGAAGGCCGGCGTCAAGTGCGTCGGCTTCGACCCCATCACCAAGAAAGAGATTCCTAGAGCATACGTGTACTATCTAGAGAGCAGGGTCGCGGCCCTGGAGCAGTCGCTGAGGGATGGCGGATTGCCGGTCCCGTCGCCCGACGACTTCGACGCGGGCACAAAGATCGTTGCCGATGGGGGATCCAAGAGCTCCGGCAGGTCCAACAAGAACGACAGCCCGGAGCCTGTGAGCCCGCGGACCAAGGTGCCGCCGCTGGCCAACAATGACAAGAGAAACAGCGAGGAAAAGAAGAAGGAAGACGCCGACAAGCTGAACAAGCTGGTTAGCAATATCGGTATGGTAAGCGTGCAGGGCACCTCGGATCCGAGGTACCTGGGCACGACGTCGGGAATATCCTTTGCGAGGGTCGTCTTCGCCGCTGTGCGGAACTCTATCTCGGGCTCGACCTCCGATAGAGCGGGCATAAAACCGGGCAAGCTTCCTGGCATGAGCATGAGCGGTGCATCTGGTGGCGGCGGGGGTGCTGCTGCCAATTTTAGGGACTCGTTTTTTGGACTGCAGAGCAAGCCCGCCTTTAAACCTGCTCCGTTTCCCGACAAAGAGCTTGGCTTGCGGCTGGTGAACTTGTACTTCGAGCATGCGAATCCTCAGATTCCTATACTCCACAGGGGAGAGTTCATGTCGCTCTTCGATCGTGCTTACATGACAGAGGAGAGGAAGAGGGGTTACCGGGAGCAGTACATGCTTTACATAGTCTTTGCTATCGGAGCCGGTACCATACTAGGCGCCCCCGAGAACGACGACGAGGATGACGGCATTAAGATGGAGCCCGAATCCCCGAAGCCTAAGCGGCAGAAGCTTTCGTCGCAGCAACACCAGCCCGAAGAGTACCATGCTGCAGCCATGGTGCATCTCGGATATTTTCTCGGATCCTCGCCGGCGTCGGAACGACCGGAAGGGTTTGGTGGTAGTTTGGAGGAGCTACAAGCCGTCCTGCTCCTGGCGGGTTTTGCCCTTCTAAGACCGATTGCACCTGGACTGTGGTATATCTGTGGCGTGGCCATGAGGTTGGCCGTCGACCTCGGTCTCCATTACGAAGACGGCACCGGAGTCGAGGATAGCATGGGTGGAACGGGTGTGGCTAGGAGCCAGGAGGTTGCCCTTGAAGCGGCCGGCGTGCGTCCCAGTGCGGTAGACGCCCGGGAGAAAGGGCGAAGGGAGTGGGTTCGCGACCTGAGGCGAAGATTGTGGTGGTGCGTTTACTCATTTGACCGGCTCGTGAGTACTTGCGTCGGAAGGCCTTTTGGTATTACCGACCAAGTTATTACGACCGAATTCCCCTCGATCCTAGACGATAACTATATTACGAAGTCTGGATTCACGGCTCCTCCAGGGGCCGAGAAGAAGGCAAGCTACAAGCGGGTGGCATACCACTACTTCCGTCTCCGTCTCCTGCAATCGGAGATCCTGCAGGTGCTGCAATATCGTCAGGCGCGGCAAGCGAGGGAGAAAGGGCGGAATCAAGAAAATGTGTTCATGCACACCAAGCTCCGGTCCCCGTTCCTCGACCGGCACGGAAGTTTTCATTCCTGGAGGCGAGATATCGATCGTCGCCTATGGGAATGGAAGGAGAGTGCTCCACGACAGAAACAGACCACCGTGTCTTTCAGCGTCCAGTTCCTCGAGTTGAACTACTGGCAGGCCGTCATAATGCTTTACCGGCAGAGTCTGACCGCGCCTCCGGAGCTCGATGGAGAGGTTTCCCCAAGCTCGGAAATTTCGAGTCCCATGGAAAAGCATGTGGACGAGGAGAACGACGAAGACGTATTCCTAAAGGTGGCAGAGGCTGGACAAAAGGTGTTGAAGATTTATTACCAACTGCACAAGAGCCACGTAGTAAACTATACGTACCTAGCGACACATCATCTATTCATGGCTGGTAAGTGGTGGGACTTGGAAGCTTTCTGTATATCGATGCTAATATTCGCAGGTATTGCATTTTTATATGCAATATGGCATTCGGTCAATGTTAGGTCGCTTCTGGTGAGTAGGACATCAAGACATGGTTGCGTTCAAGTACTCTGACAATATATGATTAGACTCATGACGATGTTGATTATACCGTCTTAGCAGGGACCACAGTCCTACGAAACTTAACAGAGAAATGCCCACCAGCTGAAGCTTGCCGCGATGCCTTTGATCGAATGGCCAAGGCGACAATCCACATGTGTCTGTCAACAACCGGCTTTGGCACTCGTGCACCCACCCTTCACGCCCCACACCCGCCATCTAAAGCCTCCACCCATTCCTCGCCGACCAACCAACCGTCCCCATACCACCAGCAGCACCATCAGTACCAGCACCATCAACAACAGCAGCAACACTCGCCCCCATCCCACGATTCCCCCCAATCACCCCCCTTCGCAAATAACGCCCATCAGCAAGCGCACCAACAGCAACAAACGCTACAGCACCAGCACCAGCAACAGCAACAGCAGCCAACCATCTACCAAGCTCCCGACTCAATGGGCCGCTTCCGCCCACAGCGCCCGCGTCCACAATTCGACATGAACCTGCGCGACCTCTTCCCCGAGGAGACGCCCGAGACGTCCAACTTCCGGCGGAGCGTGAGCCGCATCCAAGCGCCAAGCGCCGCAGCGCCACTGCGGCTACAGCAGCCCCAGCACGGCCACGGCCAGCCGCGCTCGACGCCCAGTCCCGCGCCGCCCACAGCCTACTCGCCCTCTGCAGCCTCGATGCACAGCCCACACGGGCCCGACGGGGGCAGCACCAGCAGCATGATGCTGTCCCCCACCGCGGCCTCCTCCTACCCCCATCTCCACCAGCAACAACAGCAACAACAACAGCACCACCCTTACACCTCCATCTACGCCGCCGCCTCCGCCGCCTCCCCGCACTCCCCCTCCCCTTCCGTAACAACCGACACTATCGCCACCTCCGCCTCCACCACCACCCTGGCCCCCGCCCCGCACCTCCCGCACGGCACCAACCCCAACGCCGTCTCTGCAGCAGCTCACCTCTCCATGCTGACCAACGATCTCGACGCCCTGCTAGGCGGGGCCGATTCCACGATCGGCGGCGGCGTTGGTGGTGGGGCGTTCAACGGGAATAATGCGGGCTTGAGCCT
>JANIPN010029404.1:0-22797 GCA_027478595.1 Erythroxylum anguifugum
AGAAGCTATATTAAGCGAGTTATTTTAATTTAAAATTTGGTGAGAAATCGACTATATATCTCTAAAGCTATATATCTTAATAATTAAAAGCTCTATAGAGCTATAATCTCTATAGTGGTATGCCCCACTATAGATTGATTTTATATAAAATTTATACCTTTATAGAAGCTATATTACGCGAGATATAAATTTCTAAAAATAGCGTTTTTGGTGGAGGTTCCGCACCACTTCCCGGTGGGAACCCAGATCCCGGTGGGGGAACATAGCTTAATCGGCCTCGAAGGTCTTACCGCATCTGAGATGCGCATGTACTATGCGCTTGGCATCCGCTACATCTCACTTACCCACAATAGCAACAATCTGTATGCCGATGCGGCTCTCGTGCAGCAGCTGAAGCATTATGGCTTGTCTAAGGCTGGAAAAGCTCTGATCCACGAGATGAATCGAATTGGGATGGCAGTCGACCTCAGCCATTCGAGCCCGGAGACGATGGCGGATGTTCTCGACACCAGCTGCGCACTAGTGCTTTTTACGCACTCGAATCCGTCCGGTCTATGCGAATATCCGAGGGATGTGCCTGATGACATTCTCTTCCGCTTGTAGAAAAATAAAGGAATCATCATGATCTGCTTCTACCCCGAGTATCTCAACTGCGCGGAACCGGCAGCAGGTTCCGTCCACGATGTTGTCGACCACATCTTGTACATTCATAATCTCATCAGAATCTCACACCTGGGGATAGGTGCCTATTTTGATGGTAGCAGAAGGGCGCGGTGGGCCTTGAGGACGTGTCTCAGTATCCGCGTTTGCTGCAGGAGCTGCTGGATCGAGGCCTCTCCGTCCAAGAGGTGGCGGCCATTGCGGGGTTGAATGTGTTACGCGAAAGACGTAGAGGAAGTTGCCCGACGCATGAGCCACATCTTACCTCTGGAAGATAATGTTCTACCCTTCTTTGCCAGTTCGACGAGACCTGATTGCGTCGTTCGCCGCTTTGGTAGGGCGCTCAGCCGAAGAGAATGCCATTCAGCGATACGGAGAGCATATCGGCGGCCAACTGTTGTACATACAGGTGATGACCCTTGAAAGTATCCACAACCCAGAATAGTTTGACAGAGGTTTGAAAACATAGGGCCTATTCACAGCGCGATCATCCGTTTTGTGGATCTATCGCTTGATGCATTCGGTGGCCGAGTATTTGAGTTTCAGGCGGAGTATTAATAATTGGCGATCCTCGGGAGCCGTGAGGGCGATTAACTCGTCGACATCGAAGCCTTCACGACTCGACAACCTCATTATGACCACATACGACGTTCTCATCATTGGCGGAGGCCCGGCGGGGCTCTCCGCAGCGACAGCACTGGTGCGACAATTGCATGCCATTGTCGTGTTTGACTCAGGCAAGTATCGCAATGAGGAGTCGAAGCACATGCACAATGTGCCCGCCTGGGACGATCAGGACCCCGCCGCATTTCGTGCCGCTGCGCGGTGCGATCTACTCAAGAAGTACGAAACCATCACCATGGAGGATACAGCGGTGACCGAGATCAAAGAGGTGGACGGCGCGTTCGAGGCGACCGCCGCGGACGGCCGAAAGTGGACGGGCCGGAAAGTGATCGTGGCGTCGGGAGTGCAGGAGATCTTTCCAGCGATCTAGGGGTACGCAGAGTGCTGGGCTCGACGGATGCGAGTACATCGCAACGGAAGCTGTTCCAGTCGGCGCATCTGATGTATCGTATCAGCTACCACTGCCTCTTCTGCCACGGGCTAGAGGCGCGGCAGGATGGCGAAGCAGGCGTGCTGGCGGTTGACGCCTGCACGAGCGTCGCGCATGCGCTGCAGCTCGCGTGCAATGCTGCCCAGTTGTGTGGGCGCTGCACCATCTATACCCACGGCGACGAGAAGCTGGCGGCGGATCTGAAGGCAGCCGACGCGGAGACGTCGGGCGCGATCGCCGTCGACGCGCGCGCGATTGCCCGCGTCGCTCTGGCGGCCGACGGGGCCGCGATCGACGTCGAGTTCGCGGACGGTAGTCACTGTGATACCCGCGCATTTCTGGCGCACGCCCCCAAGACGAAGCCGAGCGGCCCATTCATCGAGCAGTTGCAATTAGAAGTCGCTGGCCCTTTCAACGATATCAAGGTGGCCCAGCCTTTCCAGCAGACCAGTCGTCGCGGGGTCTTCGCCGCCGGCGACAATATGTTCATGGCGAAGGCCGTCCCCACTGCAATTGCCTCTGGATCCATGGCGGCTGTCGGAGTCTCAAGCCAGCTGCAAGCCGAGAAGTACGGGCACCAGCCTATGTTCTGAGTCCTACAATACGCAGGCCGTCTTTGAAGAGTAGATTGCCCCGTGACTTGATACTAGTATTAGAGATACACAAAGGGATGAAACAAGGCTACAGAATCGATCATTTTATACTAATTTCTTTTATTTATCCAAGACTAAGGATCCCCCGGGGGCACTCGGTGTACTTTCCTGTGGGGTTGTGTCAATCGGTTCGATGCGCCGGCCGCCGTGGTATACTGTGCCGAAAACCGACCAAGCTTAGATTACCTAAACTAGTTAATAATTTTGAATAATGTCAAGTTGGTAACCGCTCGATGACCAACCGGTGATGTATGTTCCTAAATTTGGGTGATGTAACGAACTAATGAGTTGACAGATAGTGTACGTCGTTGCCAACCCAATCAATTATCTTCGTTAATTAACGCTTCATTAGATAGTGGTCGTATGTTTAATATCCTCTCTAAGTCTACTATATTCACAAATATACAGAGTACACTTCGTTGTGGCTACACACCCGAAGAGACGGCGGTTCGATTCCGCCTATCGCCACTCTTTTTTTTTTTAAAAAAAAATTCTCTTAACACTATAATCTGCTTAATCGTCTATGGACCTATCTTATAAGGGCCGGCGGCCCCTTGGACCCGATACATGTAAGTTACTTACTGACTAACTAGTGCCTCCCTCGCCGGGGCCTGATGGCGTAATCTGCTTCCGCATCCATCCACGCGGACCCATCACCAGACACCCACACCCTATTGCGGCTTTCGCCCACTCATTTTCGAAGATCTTACAGTTCCATCGAATTAGAATAGATCTTGGGTTCATCGCTCATATGGCTCGATAATTGGCAGAGCAAACTAACTGCCTAGAAGGGGTACCGGCGTCGGAGGAGGGCGAGAATGACCAGGATGGTATCAAAGTTGCTCGCGAAGCGGACTAGACATGGAGAAGGGGTCGAGCAATCCATATGACTTGCTATTAACTTGTGTATTTTATGCCACCATCACAATTGACTATGACTTGCCCCAGTCTCCCCATTTGCCATGTCCTCTCGAAAGCTTCCCTCTCCGACAACGGAACTTCTAAACTTATCTGGCAACCCTTTACCTCCGAGGTGTAAGTTTAGCGTGGAGCCCGGGTCGCAGCCAGACCGTCTGAAACTTTTGCCCCGTGTACCAATTACGGCTGTTCTCGCAGAGGGTCATATCGAAATGCCATAGGAGATACGCGATTGTAGTGCGGACCATGAGATTCGCGAGACTAATCATTAGCGGCAAACTTGGTAGTGGCCTTGAAACAACTCACTTCTTGCCGAGACATTGACGAGGTCCCGGAGCTGAAAATGGTTGCGACGTATTGAGATCGTCGTTTTTATATTTGGTTGGTGGAGTAGGCATCCAGCGCCTTGGATCCCATGTTTCCGGCTCAGTAAAATTATTGGGACTGTGGCACGCTGCATACTGGCTAATCTCAATCGAGATCTGTAGTTAATGTTAGTATGAATCAATGAGACAGAAAGACACTTACGCCTTTCGGAACGCTAAAGCCATCGATGGTCTCGGGCTTTTCGGTTCGACGTGGAAAATGGCCGGACCCTGGTGGTCGTATCCGAGCTGTTTCCTTAATGACGGCGTTCAAGAACGGGAGCTGACTGAGGACTTGGTTTTTGATAGCCTCGACAGTCTCACAATGTTCATCGAGCTCGACTTGAACAGCCTTGAGGGTGTCGGGGTGCTTCAGGAGGTACCACATAGTACCCGCCATTAGAGACGCTGGCTCTTCCCCGCCGGCAGCAATGAATACTATTGTCAGCCCGTACAGTTCGGATCGTGTCGCACCTCGGTCGTCATTATAGCGGCGGATCTACTGTGGTGAGTACATCAAGAAGGGCTACAGATTCGCACTCACATAGGTCATGAAATCGCTTTTCCCCTCGTCGTCTATCTCAAGCCTCTTCTCAACTTTCGCTCTTGTAGTGGCTTCATCTCCCTCTTGAGCTAGCCTTATACTCGGAAGTTTGAACATCATCTTGAGCAACCAGTCGACAATCTGGTAGTCCCAGGCCATAAGAATGATAGGAGTCATGCGGCATCCAAGATAGCTCTTTTTAATAATCTCCGGTGTCTCGCCAGAGCGCACTCCATCGTAGGACTGGCCAAAAGTCAGATCACCAAGGATATCGAAGGACACTATGTCTAGCCATTTGTCGAAGTCAACACTACAAGACGACTGGGCGAGTGGCTTGAGCTGCTCGACTAGGGCGGAAATATGCCCTTGAATTAACGTTTCTTGTTCGCGGAGCGCAGTCTCGGAAAAGGCGTGGGCGACGAGCCTTCGCAGTCTGGTGTGATCTTCTGTGTTTGATGCTAACGAAGTTAGTACCTTACAAGCGAGATTCCGCGCGTGAGATTACCGATTATGGGCAAGTAGTCATCCATGCCGACCGGAACCTTTTTGTAGTCTTTGGGTATTTGGCGTCGATCCGATCGGAATCCATGTATATCTCATCATCATCAGTCAGCTGATGGTAGCGCGCACCAGCAGGGAGTCGCGATACCTTTCCACGCCTGAGACCTCGTGAACGAGAGCATGTCAGGAGCAATGCGAACCACCGGTCCATACTTCTCATGCAGCTTGTGGATGTTACCTGGTGATATGCCTTGCAGCTGTTCCAGATGGAACGGAAACGCAAAGGCACCACGATACCAGGGTCCGGGGAAGTGCGCCACTGGATGGAAGTAGATGTTGTAAATCCGGGTGCCCACTAGGTATATGATAGACTAAGGAACAATTGTTAGCTCTTATGTGACCGATCCGCGCTGGGTGTTTAGTTTTACCGCGAGTAGGACGGTCAGAGCTAGGTCTCCCACCGTGGGAGCAATCAGCGCCACAACAGCCATCACCGCTATGCTAAGTTAACAAGTGGGGAGCGAGCTAGAATAGCAAATAGGGCCGGCCGTGATGCCCGAGGAAGCTAGGTTCCTTTTTTTTTTCCGATTCCACGGAGAGGTGGGCTGGAGTATTGAAGGCAAAAATGATCGAAGGGGTGCGAGCTACCTCATAAAGCTTAAAGGACTATGGTGTGCAGTATCTTCTCTGGTAGGACAATTACTGGCCATATTTCCTCATGAAACAAGGCAACAACTGAAGTAAGGGGGGTGTACAGATGAATCAAGGCTATGCTGCTATGTACACTCGTTTGTATGTAGGATGTGTCCCATAATAATATTTCTCCGAGAGGACCTTCCTAAAGCGAACAGTTTAACCTAGGCCCCCTCTCTATAGTCAGGCCTCCTCTGCTAGGCGTTGTCACCTTATCCTCATCATCACACACTCCATTCATACTTGGAGTTGTATCATCGCTGCCGAAATGCACGCCCTGTTTTGTAGGCAAAGGTTAGGGTGGTATGCAGCCTCTCCACGCACGGAGCCGTCAAACACCCCTCCTCCCCCTCCCTCATACGGGTAAGGGAGTAAAGCAGGCTCACAGGAGACTGGATATTATAGTACGCACAACCGCGGCTTCACTTTCTCTCCAGAAGCCCGATAGCTCCGCCGTAAGATCTATGGTTTCGAATGAGTCCGGTCAGCGGCCGGCGAAGTTGCGCAAAGCCTGTAACCGGTGTAACGCGACCAAGGTACGGCCCCCCTCCCACCTTTACCCTCACGTCTCACAGCGATGGCTAACAAGGGGGATAATTCCAGCTTCGATGCACCGGCGAACGGTCCGGCTGCCAGCGCTGCAGCGATTCGGGACATCCCTGTATCTATAAGGAGTCGCGAGTCGGCCGCGTGCCCGGTCTGCGGGCGCGGAAGTAGGGGAGCTCTCGGCCGGAGACCTCGAGCGGGGTGCCGCCATGGCTCCATTCGCAGTCCTTGGAGCAGCCAGCCACAACAGCCAGTACCAACGACGTTTTGTCGCCTTCCGCAGGATCCGGCACTCTGGCGCTTTAGACCTCGATGCCGCCATTTGCAGCAGGAACTCTCTCGTCAACGCACGAGCCCGGCTTCTTAGACCCTTCCTTCGGCTTCGAAGGATTCCCGCCGGCGTCCGGAAGCTCATCGCATGAAAGCAGATCGCCTTTAGAAGACATACTCGAATCCAGCGATTTTTACTTTGACACAGCGCGGTCTATGACACCCGCACGCAATAGCATCACTAGCCAAGACTCTGTAACTTTGGGAGGACATGCGAGGCGATCATCTAAAGCGCCAGGCGAGGTTCAGGTCAGCTCCAAGATTGATAGTCAGTGCGTGGAGGGTTACTGTGAGATCCTCAACACCCAGGAACGATGTATTATCGAAGAAGTGCGCGCGCTCGACATCGTGCTAGTCAGGCTTTGTACCACACTGGACGCGATCTCGAAACTCGTCAATCTTCAGTAGCCGTCTTGTGCGCGCTGCGCCTATCTCTTCCAGGCCATCATGGACCAGGTGGTGACTCTACTCGAGAATGCATGGGGTAGCTAATGCGAGGCCCCCGACTCAGCCCCAGATGAGGAGAAATTGCCTCAAGTCCACAAAGCCATGACAGCGTTCAAGTTCAGTAGCCTTACTTTGTTTCGTAACCCGCGTACTTCTGCGCGGAGACTCTTGCCATCTGGTCCCGAAGCTCCGGTGGCAAGGATAGATCGACAGAACCGTAATAGGTATTGTTGATTATTAACCAGGCTTACGTTGCTCAATTCTAAAAGGACGGTTCTGCTAGCTTGAACTGTACATTTTTTAAGCTACCCTAACTCATCTCGTCTATTACTATCTAAATGGTGCACTACTTTACCCGACTGGAAATATCATGTTGCACATAGAGCTGACCATACAGGTCGGTGACATCTACGAAAACTTTCAGTGCGGCAATTTGCTCAGCTCCCATAATTTCTTCGATGCATTTCAGAGCATTTTTCCAGATCCCGTCCTCGAAATTTGCCATAGCTAAGATTTCCTCCTTTCGCGCAGAAAGCTCCCGCGTATCGGCGGTGTGCATCTTGTCGTCTTGCAACCAATTGACCGTGTTCAGCTGTCCTTCCAAACGATCTCTTTCGATACTCCCATAATCGTTATAAAGTCGACAGGCTACGGCGAGGTGCTGTCGCATGACATGAGCAAAGTATCGCGCTTTCTCGCTCGAGAACATTTTCTCTCTGGATAGGTCTGTAAGGGCGCAGAAAAAAGCGAAGCTATAAGGGCAGCTTGTGTGAAGAGCACCGCGACCATGCAACCATTCAAATAATGACTCTGATGAATGGAAGCCGTGGTTGCGACCATCCACTGTTGTCTGTTTCGCAAAGCTCGTATTATCGTCATTCGCAGCTATTTGCGCCAGCAAAAATTTGCGAAGATCCGAGCAAAGACCCTCTTGCATTAAATGGGGGGAAGCAAGCACAGAAGGATGCGACAATGAGTGCTGCACGAATCCATCGAGCACGTTTTCAATCTGCTTGACAGAACAATCTGTACCATTCCTGTTGGTATTGGGTGTTTTGTGATTATTTGGCCCATTGACCTCGCTTGTGCCATTTATATGAGAGGAGCTTTGACTGTCGCTGCGACGTTTGAGAGGGTTGTGTGAAGTGATTCTTGGTTTCAGTCTCACAACAAAGTCCTGGATCGATCGTACATGCTCGTCACTTTCCATCTTGACTACTGTCTCGATGTACATGTCAACTTGGTAGTTCAGACGAGACAATACTATCATATCCCAAATTTGATCGTTCTCTAACTTCCGATTATGTGTAGCGAGATTGTTTGTAGCTACCCAAGTAAATGGAATGAACTGTAGATGTTTGTGGTCTTTTCCGTCATCAGGAAAGATTTCAGGGTGCTTAGAGCGTAGGTTTGATACGTAGAAGAAGCTTTCAATCGCCGATAGGACCACCGTCCAGAATGGCTCTGATGTGAATTTGGGTAGCTTCGCAAAGGTTTGACTCATCTTGATAATCTCCTTTGTTCGTGTGTGGATCGCTGAGAGCTTGAGCAGATCCTCACCCCATCCCTTAGGTGGATTGTACGAGAGTGCTGCGATACAATAGGTTTGTGACAGGTCAGGAGAGCTGTAGGTAACCTTTTCAATCCAAAGGTAGTTGTGATTACTCCAAATATCCATACTTCGCTCAAGAAATGTAGTGGCTTTGTCGATAGTGTTCCCGATTTGTGTTTCTACAGCCGTAAACCACGGTAATGTAGATAACACTTTCAATCCTGTCAAGGCATATGCCGCTTCCTCTGGATAGGATCTTTCTCCCCAAGAGCCGTTGGAGTTTTGAGAGAGTAACAATCGGCGGAGCATCTGAGTTGCAATGATGGGAATCCTTTCGGTGATGAGACTGTTTGGGATACCTCGCAGATGTCCCCGATCCCATTCACTCAAACACAGACGCAGCGCGTGAGAAAAGCGCATGATCGGATAGTACGGGGAAATATTCTATAATAATTAACCATAAACAAGCGGTTGATCATGCCTTTCTCACCCATTTATCTTTTAGCGACTTCTTATCCCATTGTTTGCACAGGAACATCAACGCCTTCGTGATCTGCTCAGTGTAGCTAGAGCCATCAGTAGCGTATAGTAGAGCGATTAAGATATTGCAATTAGCGCTAGTGGAAGGATCGCGTTCCTCAGGGTAGGTACGAAAGTGATCCTTCATTTCGTACTGCGTGATGAGTGGTTGGACACTGTAAGACTTCCCAAGCAGAAAGAGGCATTCAAGAGACTTGGCAGAGTCATCGGCGTCGGCCATCACTCCAGGAGCGAATCCGGAAATGCCCTTACCGGCTTGAAGCTGTGCCTCTAGATATGTAGAAAGCTGTTTGCAGGTTTCTTCATTAGGTATGTCTGAGTCTATCTTTGCTTCGAGGAGCGTAGATAATACCCAAGACGTTTCAAACGTTGTGGAAGGGAAGGCACTTGACACACCGCCATTGCCCTGTCCTGCACCGATAGTAACGGCATTTCGAAGATAGGCCTCCGCAGTATGGTCCCATTCTGTGGCATTCATCAGATAGGCAGCTGTCGAGGAAGGAGAATTCATCATAGCGCCGAGCTTAAGATGATGTCGAACTTTATCAAACTCGATCTTTCCTATAAAAGCTTCGAGGGAATGGTGCAGTGTTGTTTCATGCTGGCTGTAGAGTAAATCTGGTCGAAACTTCGAAAGTTTCTGTTCTCGAGCTTTCTCTAGATCTTCTCTGCTGTGGAAGTCGAGTTTTAATCCGGCGGCCTCTAAGCTCTTTAGGAGCATAGGTAATAGAATCTCAAAGCCAACAGGAAGATTCTCGCTTATCTCCCATAAGCTCAAACGCTGTTGCAGATACTGGCATGCTCTCTCGATACGTTCATCGATATCAGACGGTAAGATGCAGCCTGTGTATTGATCTTTGAGACGATGCTCTTGTAGTGACCACAGTCCAGCAGCAGTGTTCAAAATGGCATCGGTATCACACGCTTCCACTTGCCAGCCACCTTCAGGAAGCTGTTTCTGAATCAGGTAATCGAAGCACTCAGGAAAGAGCCACCGGGTGACACCATTCTCAGTGCGGGAGATCATGGAAACCCATGCTGTATCGTAGACTGCTGGAGACATCGTCGAGACGCCATCTTGCGATGCGACTCTTTGTGCAAATCTCTCTAAGATACCACGTGCTTTGACTTTCATAAGTTCCTGCATTCTCGATACTGCTCACACCAACAGTAGGTGTATCTGTTGTAATTATCGGTTATTTTTTCAGGGATATGCTTTGTAGAGTTGGCGATGATCGTCTGCTATCTAGGTGACTAATTTATATGTGCGCCGACGATTCATTTCAAATACAGGCTATCAGAATTGCCGAGTCTTCACACCAATAGACGATCGTAAAACCGGAATAATTACATTTACTCGCATCAGGCCGCCGTGATATCGGATCGATCACCCTCCTTGGCGGACCGCCTCATAGCTGCGTAATGCCCTACTTTAGTGTAAGGCCTTAAGATCAGCTGAAGATGAACGATAAGCGGTCGGAATATCGGCCAATCCTTCCTAAGTGTGAATATGGCACAGTCCAACGGATAGCGGCGGATCCTTCTACACTAGGCTCCCCCCACACATTGTGTGATGGAGCATCTGATCTTTTAGAATGAAGATCACTCGGCGCTCGTATGTTGGCGCTTAAACAGTTTCTTGGCTCTAGTGCTAAATATGCCTCGTGAAACTGGCTCTTCTCATCTGACGTCAAGAGCGGCTACTTCTGTCTAAGTTCCAAAGCCTATTCGTTGATCAGACTACATTTCATTGTGGGCACTAAAGTCTGTGTAGCGCCCGAATCATGGTCGCACTCTAATCCGCACATTAACTACGGATTTTTCTACAACCATGTATGTTTTCAGCTGAAACCAATCCACCGATCCTTCCGGTGGCGGGAGAAAATCAAGGTTCCATATAAGACGCGCCAGAATCAGGCGCATTTCAGCCCATGCTAGCAGGCGTCCGAAACACGCTCGAGGCCCAATTCCAAATGGTTTTTGATTGCTACGATGATCATTGGCAAACTCTTTAGGGCGAAGCTCCTCCGGAAGCCATCGCTCGGGCCGAAATTCATCAGGTAGGTGGAAATGTTTCGACGAACGAGCCAAGACTGTAGGAGTGATGGAAACCATGGTCTGGGAAGTTGATTAGATTCGAGCTCAATAGGGTACACTTGGAAGTACTTACACGTTCCGGAACGAAGTAGCCTGCCACATAATCGCCGCCCTCTGGTACAACTCGTGGCAGGCCAGCGGGGATGGGATTGCAGAGTCGGAGGCCCTCGTGTATGACAGCATCAAGGTACGGTAGATCCCGCGTAGTCGCAAAGGTCATTTCGGATTCGTGCTGGAACTTACCTCGAAGTTCCTGAACAAGTTGGGCTCGCACTTTTGATAGATTCGCGAGGAAATTGATAGTACCCGTCAACGTAGTGGCTGTGGTTTCGCTGCCCGCAATGATGAGCATTGAAAAAGTGGACTCAATCTCATCAAGACTCATGTGCGAGTAGTCGGGATTGTTGGAAATGACAGGGGACATGAAGTCTTTACGCTGCTTGTCGAGATTCATGCGATGCGCGATACGCTCTACAGCAATGTTGTAGTGATCCGCTTGGAGCTTGCGAATCTTTGCTGGCACCAGTTTCATGAGTAGGAAATCAACAGATGGGTAAAAGCGCGCCGCCGCCGCGAGGGTCATGCCTGAGACAAAGGGTTAGCTTTTTTACCTTCGATTGTCCTCACAAAACCAACCTTTCAAGAACTGGAAGATCGTGGCAACCCACCAGTGATACGCGCCATCACGCAGAGAGCCAAAGCTTTCGCCTAAACAGAGATCGCTAATGATGTCGAAAAGAGCCCAGTTGAACCAGTTGACCATGTTAACCACCGCTCCTTCCTTGCCGCCTGCCTGCGCACAGTCGCGCAGCTTGGCCACGAGCAAGTCCACATATCCGCGCACAATAGGCTCCTGCTCCATCAGCGCCGTCTCCGTGAAGGCGGGCGCGAGCAGTGTACGCATGCGTTGGTTCTCCCGGAGGTCACGCACGGTAACCATGTTCTCCGGTTGCGGCGGTGGAGATTTGAAGAAGATGGGGTTCTTGTACATGTGTTTATGGCCTGCCTTGGACGCAAAGATATCTTGCCAAGCTTCTTCGGTGGCGAAGGACACTTCATCGGGTGCCAGGCGTACCACATCGCCGTATCGGGCGTGGATACGCATCACGTCGGCGACCAGATTGCCAGTTGTGAGCGATACAACATACCGCAGTCGTGTGGCGCGCCAGAGCCATGGTCCGGGGATATGTGCCAGCGGATGGAAATAGACATAGTAGATAGCACGAACGATCAGATACTGATGTCTCTGCTGTTAGCGATCGATGCCATCGTTACGGAAGGGAGGACGTGTACGGTAACATAACTACCAGCCACAAGTATACACAAGGAGCCAAGCTCCACCCTGTCCAGGAGCACCATCGTCCTATCGGCGGACCTTCAACTAGTCAGGTGCACGCTACCGGAGGCTCTAAGTCCTATCTGCCGAACCTAGTTCAGTCTCCAATGGATGGGAACAGTACTATGCCCCTAGTTTCGCATCACGCGGGACAGCTAGGTATATACGGAGCACTGCTGTGTCCTTGTCCGTGCATGGCCGTCTCCAGATAGCTACCCGTGATACACACCCGCCCCGCCCGCCAGTATTCCTAGTGCAGTGGTGTGCTAAGGAAAGTATTAACGTCAGGGTCTTCCCCATATAAACAAGGCGTGGAAGTAGGGCTGTGGAAAGTGTGGCAGAGGTCCCCCCTCGGGCCGTAGCACCTACCATCTTGAATAGCCGCATCGATCCTTCCCTTACGGCCCCCCCTCCGAATGCCCTCTCATTGGTGATGGATTGGTGTCTGCGTGTCGGATGGTAAGAAAGACTTGGCGCGGATCCCCCCGTCGAAGTCCCATCCGCTCTTAGCGCCCTCCCTCTCTCAGGTATAAGTAGGGGGGGCCTGACCTGCTCAATACAACGGCTGCTAATAGGCCAGCTGCACGGGAGGTGCGGTGTAGCACGTCCAATGATACAGGTAGCCGCGCAGGAGGCTTGCCGTGCCGGTGTAGCACGTCCGATGCGGTGTGATAGGACTGTGCCGCACGGGACGCCCAATTCACAATTCAAGGGACTAGGACTGGGTGAGGATACTGTGTACTGTGTAGTAAGGGGTCTAATACAGACGGGCTGTTGAACCTCGTACATGCCCCGTGTCGTCAGAAGTGGCAAGGACGAAGAAGGTTAGAGGGGGGCGCGTGGGCGCCATCGTCAGTACGGATGTTGTGGATCGCACTTGAAAAAACTTTATTTCCAAATGCTTGCGAACGGACGCCGATAGGGCTAGCGACTCTTCTCAACCTCACCATACCTCGAATGACCCACTCCCTTCGCCGGGACCGCTGCACCTATTCCAAGGCAAAGAACTTCTGCGCCAATCGTTGATTCGTCCGGGACGTAAGAGGTCGACCTGTTCACCATACATCGCATCAAGGGCGCTGAATAGTGTTCATTCTTCGACCACGATGGATCCCGCAGAACTAGCATATCAGAAGGAACACATCGGTGAGACGCGGGCGCCAATGACCATTGGTGTCTTCACGATGCTGTTTGTGATCTCGCTAGTTTTAGTGGGAGCGCGTCTTTACGCTCGCCGGTTAACTCATGTTGGTCTGGGCTGGGACGATTATTGGGCCATTGCCTCGCTGGTATGATGCCCACCCTGATAGATCAAACTGTTACTGACACACACAGTTCTTCTCAGCCATCGTGGTAGCCGAAATCATCACCAGTGCGATCCTTCCCTCTTGACCTCGTCGGGTGCTTCGCAGCATCGCTAATTTCTTGCAGTGTGCGCTTTCGGATTCGGCAAGCATGCGCTGGCGTTAACATTGCCCGAGGGAACTGCGCTGTCCAAGACACTCTTCGCTTTCGAGGTCACCTGGCCGTTTCTGAATTATGGTGTCAGAGCCTCGCTGCTCTTCTTGTATCAGCGCATTTTCGAGTGGCACGCCGGTTATTTCCGTATCGCATGGTGGATCATATTTGTTTGGATTGGCGCCCTGTTCTTCGGTTTCGAGATTGCAGGTCTGACGCAGTGTACTCCGATCAGTCTATTCTGGGACGCGAGCATCCAGGATCCCTGCCGCACAAATTTCACCCCCAGCTTGGTTCTGTCCACGCTCAACTCCATCGGCGATCTGGCTCTGATGTTGCTACCAATGCCCGCGGTCTGGGCTTTGCAGATGGCTCCAAAGCGGAAGCTCGCAACACTCGGCGTCTTCATCCTCGGCTCCCTGTACGTTTCCCCGGCAAAGATCTTTTGGGTGGTTGCTGATCTAGACTACAGAGTACTTATCGTGTCCATCATCCGCATTCCTTACATGCAATCCGGCACAACCAGTATTGACTCGACCTTTGTGATCATCCCCGCTCTGATCCTTACCTATCTCGAACCCACAGTCGGGCTGCTGTGCGGTTGTCTCATTACCCTGCGGCCCTTGTGGAATCATTTGCGCGGCCGACATCCACTCAACGAAAGTAAAGCCAGCGGCACATACGGTCACTCCGCAGACCATACTATGGGCAGTGATGCCGATAGGCTTGATATCAATATCGATCACGACAAGTGGAGCTTCAGGGATAGTCGGCAGGACTATAGGAGTTGAGATAGAGAACGTGTCTAGGTCCGTGTAATGCCCTACACAAGGATGGAAAGAGGTAAGAGGTTGGACACGCAAGTGCAAGCATCACGTTACGGGCAAGAGTATATAAGAAACTGTAAGCATCGAATCAATGTAGCCATATGTAACGATAGCTCCTAGGGCTAAAAGAAACTGGCGAGGAAACAGATATGAGACTTAAGCATCATTACAACAAATACATTACGATTTATTGACAATCTGAATAGCCCTTTCTTATCTAACATGTTCATCTACCTTAAAAGGATCACGGAGTGACGAGACGCCGCCTTACCAATAACGGCGTGTCCTCGGCGAACAGATATTCGTCTACTTTGCGGTTCGCCGGGCGTCCCTTACCCTGGGGATACTTCCAATCCCACTCGCGGAGCAGCCTTCCCAGAATCAGTTTGATCTGATTTCCGCTGTAGAGACGGCCGGGACAGGCATAGGTGCCGTGACCAAAGTGCATGTGCAGGGAGTCGGTGGCGGCGAACTGCCAGCGGTTGCGCGCTGCTGGGTTCTGGGTGCGCAGGCGATAGGAACGCAGTGCGTCAAAGGTTTCCGGTGCCGGTGTGTGCGCGGGGTCAAGACCAAGATGTGCAGCGGCGACCGCCAGGTGGGTATGGCGTGGAATGATGGTGCCATCGCGGAGGATCAGGGTTTCTTTTGTCCATCGATGGAAGGCAACTAGGACGTGCAGTAAGTACATGTACAAGGTAATACAACAAAAAACATACGCAAGCTAGGAGGATTGAGACGTAGCGACTCGCTCATACAGCTCTCAAGCTTGAGCATCTGGGTCAACGCGGGCTTATTCCAGCGTGCATCGGATCGGCTGAGGACCGTGTCCAACTCCTCGCGTAGCTCGTGCAAGAGCTGTGGCCGCGCGACCACATCAAAGACCATGTGTGTGAGTGCAGTCTTGACCGTGTGGATGGACCCCAGTCCTAGGAGAACGAGGACATGTGCGATACGGGCGGGGTCGCCCTCGACGCTGTCGGCGGCGGTATCGCTCATCCATGCCATCAGTGTTAGGCTATCGCGCTCGGATATAACGCCTCCTCGTTGTTTTCGACGGTGTTCCGTAATGACAGGTACTGCGAGACGCTTGGCTGAACGCAAATTGGCATGAAGGCGCCACCAGGAAGGCAGAAACATATATATGACGGGGTGTAGCCAATGCAGGAAGGATGGTAACATGCGGAGCATCATCATGGTCTGCAGAATGTTGATGGCCACGTCCATATTGAGTTGCAGCCATTCCGGATCGCGGCACAATGGTAACCCAACGAAGGCACGGGCAGAGAGACGCGCAACTATGCGCAGAAGAACCGACGTGATGTCAGCTTCCTGCCATTCTGGATGTTGTTAGTGCCTCATGCATAAGGTAATGCGAATTGGAGCATACCATCCTCATTCATTGGCATTTCAGCGGCGAGAGCAAACTCCAGTTCCTCGCTCAGGGGCTCCATGAAACGACCGATGTTGGGGACTAGACGCTGCTGAATGGCACGTGTGTGTAGATTGCTTTGCAAGGCGATATCAATGGTAGTGTATTGACCCAAGAGATTCTAGAAACATTCTCAGCACTAGCTATGCCGTCGCTTATAAGCAGCATACCTTGACATGCATTTCGATGGCACTTATCTTGTCATTCGGCATCGATCGCAGCTCGTCGATATACTGATTGGGAATGATGGCAATATCATGGTCACATCGCCGCACAACGAAAATGCACTCTTTGTACTAGATCGCCATTGGTCTTCTTTCTTTCTTGATGTATCACAAACACTCACCCGTCGATATCCTTCTCCCACCATATCCCAAGCCTGAGTAATGAAGCGGAGTCGCACCAGCCAGCTCGGTTCCCACCAAGCCCGATGTCCAACAATTGGGGCATCTAGTCGAGATGACGGGTTCTTGCGAGCCAAATACACGATCACAACAGTCGTGACTATAGGTAATGCTGTCGACCATATCAGGTCATCAGCTACCAGCCGCTCCATCGGAAGACTCATTTGGCGTAAGAAGGGATAAGACCGATCGACCTGCGGCCCGTCTCTGGCATTCTCATCGGCAAGGGAGGAATAGCTCTGTCTAATATGCCGGTCAATACCCACAACGATGTGGGGATCTCCCTCATAGATGGGGAAGTGGTGTGCTGTATGCTCACAGCCCCCTTGAGCTATCAAAGTATACCACCCGGTGGCTGAGGAACCAGAAGGCAACCTCCTTACCTCCGCGCCTTCGGTCGATCTGCTGCTGTGCCGCACCCAGGCCGTCAGATGATCGACCGACAGTAAGGTCCTCAGCGCGTAAGGGCATCCGCCCGTAGCGGGCCCTAATAGCGGATCCTAAAGGGAAAAAAGAGGGTGTAGAGGAGAGGGGCCTAAGGCAGTCTAGCAATTAGCTACACTCCTATTTCTCTAACTCGTATATATACACTACAAATAATAGTATTAGGGACGAGTCCGAGATCTAAGACACCAACGATTTCTATATTTAATGCGCTTAGCGTCTGTATATTACTTAGCGACCTCCGCGCCGAAGTTTTCTCCCTCCTTTATCGAACTCATCGAATATTATACTACGCTGAATCCCTGTGTATACGCTGTTCACTCGTGATACTCGCCTCAATCGCGAATGTTCCTGAAGACAAACCCGGACTAGTGACCGTACGAGCCGTGCGCTCTTTGGGATATCGTCCACCTGACTCGTGCTCGCCTCATTCCGAGCAGCTGACGGCTGAGAGCTTCACGTCAGGGATACGACTCTGATATCGAGTCCCCATCCTCGACCCACGAGTTCGCCTCCACACCCAGAGCATCGAACATACGATCACCATTGGGTTTGCCTTCTTTATCCGTCTTCAGGTCCGGGTAGATGTTACTGATATCGCCCGTATTCTAGCTTCAGCTGCTACCGGCAATATGCAAGCCGAGGGGTACCCGATCAAGCAGGCGACGCCTCGCACGGCGGAGAACATGGCGCTGATGATGGGAGATGTTTCGCTTCATGTCGCGCGCAAGATGTTTGCCAACATCCCTAAGATGCCTCCCGGCAGTGTGGTCCACGATAATGCATGCGGCAACGCCATCATCACGCGGGTCATTATGGAAACACAAGATGTGGCCGCCATCGACAAGATTCATGCTACGGATATCGGCCCGACCATGTGTGAAGCGACACGGAAAGTCGTTGCGGCGGGGCCGCCTGGCTGGGCGGAGAAATCGGAGACGGAGGTGATGGCGTGTGAAGACTTGAAATTGGCGGATGGCATCTTCACGCACAGCTTTGCCGGCTTCGTTATCTTCGCGGCCCAAGACCCCCCGAAGGTTGCGAGCGAGATGTATCGCACAATGAAGCCGGGCTCGATGGGTTTCGTCACCACATGGTTCCGCATGCCGCACGAGGAAGCCCTTCTCAAAGCCCATGCGGCGACGCGGCCGGCCGACTCGAAGCATCTGCTTGCGGCGAAGGGCATCTGGAAGGATCCGGTACATGTGCAGAGTGTCCTGGAGCAAGCCGGTTTCACTGTGGAGATGAGCAAGATCGACACGGTCCTCAACATTGAAAATACTAGGAAATGGAGTGCACTTTCATGGGGGTTCATCGGGTCGCCAGTCGGGGGCTGGACAAAGGAGGACGAAGACAGCTTCGACGATGCGGTGGAGGTCATGGCCAAGGACATTGAAGCCTCTCAGTTCTTCACACCGAATGGCAAGGGGGGTGGAGAGGTCCAGATGGTGGCCAACCTGGCTACAGTCTACAAAAATTAGGCGTGTTCGAAATGGAGGTATTGATCGATGCTCCTGATCACCGGTGTTGACGTGGATATTCGATCTATAGAAAATTCAAACTGAAACTGAGCTGGATGTCGTATTCGCTTCTTGAGGGACGGGCATCGACGAGAGACTGACTTATCGCGGCGCAAGCAACCTGTTCTACTCCACTCGTTTTCATATGTCTCGCGCGCAGGAAAGGTGCTCTCGACAAAGTGTGTAACAACGAAGGTTCTATTTCAAAGAAACAACCGTCATACAACCGTCATACAATCGAAAGACCACTATTGGGCGGCCTCTCGGACCTCAAATACGTCCGAAGACTCATCAAACGTTTCTGACGGCGCTGTTGCTCCTAAGCAAGACATCGGCATCGACGCCGTCGGTCCGCCGGAACTGATCCGAGTACCAGAAGCTGATGGGATCGTCGTCTATCCCCCCGGTCGCCGCGATCACGTGGAGCGGCAGCACCGAGGTGCCGATTTCCAGGGGGACGGCGGCTCGCTGCTTGGGTGCTTGTCCGATCAATCGATCTTCGCTGTCACACAGGTCGATCGCCGGTTGGTAGTCATCCAAGAGGTTGAGGTTGCCCTCTTTCTCCTGGTACTGCGAGAAGTGGATGCGACAGCGGCCGCTGTGAAACTCGCCTGGCTGGTTCTGGCAGCTCGCAAGCCGGTGGGTCGCCGGACGCCGCCTTTTGCAGCTTCGGACAATCCCCGCCGGGGTAATCTTTGTTGCCGAGATAGTCGCACACCGGGATGTTGACCGCATCGGGCATCTGGGGATCTTCCACGATTTAGAATTAGTGAATTGAGCCCTGTAAGATAGTCTTATGTATATTATTTAGTAATTGATTTTCGAATCTCATATATATACGCGCGGAATCGCTACTAAACGGACCTTATAGTGGCATAAGCTGCAGCGGTAGGAATACAAGTTGTGCATTATGCCGCTGTGGGACGTACTTTACCCACACTGTACCAATAACTCTGCAACTATGAGTGGCTTGGCCTTGGCCATACTTGTACAAATCATGTAATCTGAGTCATACGGACGAAAAACTTCCTTTAAAAAGGGCGTGCTTATTGCTTACATCTAATCTCAGAACTAGAAGAGACCTCTAACACGAGAAAATTCCATTTTGCGGCAATCTTGCCTGAAGTACTCGACTCTATCGTCATCTGCTCTCCATATCCACCGACCAACTGCAAAAGACGGCTGAAATTATATCCTTGCCATGGATACCGCTCTCGCTCAGGTCCGCAAGCTGCTTGGGGAGGCAGATGCAACTGCTCGTCGCAATGCTCTGGATGCTCTTCGCGAGATGCAACTGAAGCTTGAGAGCCCTTACGATACTCTGCAACGCTTCTCCGGACTGGTACATTTCCCGATTGACCCGGCAATCATGGCTATGGACTGACTCTCACGCGCTTCGGGTGCAGCATCTTGAAATTGCGGCGGCACGCATTGGGGAAGATCTGCAGATCTTCGAACGTCTGGCAGGTCAGCCCGAGCCCCAAAGTGCAGCCGATCTGGCGGGGTCATCAGGCGCTTCACCCGTCACAATGGGTCACTCTCCCTGTCATGCACACAGACCTGCGAGGCACTGACAAATCGGGTGCAGGCCGCATCCTTCGATACTTGGCCGCCACCGGCATGATACACGAGTCGGGCGCGGACGCCTTCGCGGCCAACGAGCGGACCCGCGCCCTAGCGGAATCTGGCTACCGCGGCGGAGTTTATCACTTGTAAGCTTTTGGTCTCGGTCGTTCGTACTGAAACAAGCTGAACATAGGGGTGCTAGCTTTGACAATTGCGGTCCTGTCTTTCAAGCTTTCCCGGAGTTCCTTGCTGAGAACAAGTACCAAGACATCGATAGTGCGACGAAGACTGCCTTCCAAAAGGCTTTTCCAACCGAACTACCAGCGTTTGCCTGGCTACCCACTCAACCGGAGCGGTTTGGGCCTCTACAGCAAGTGATGACAGTGCAGGGAGCCGCGGGAATGTCATGGTTCACCGTCTTCCCGTTCGAGACTGAGCTGGGAGATTTCGACGGGCCCGATGTGCTAGTTGATGTTGGTGGCGGCTTTGGTCAGGAGTGTGCCAAGCTGCTTGACGCTTATCCAAAGCTGAAGGGGAGATTGGTACTACAGGACCTACCGCAGACCTTAGCGCACCTTCCCCCCATGGAAGGGATACGCGTAGAGGCTCATGACTTCTTTCAGCCCCTGCGGACGAAAGGTACGCATATCGCTTCTGAACTGAAACTCGGTTGCGCGCTAACAGCGTAGGTGCTCGCTTCTACTATCTACGTAATATTATGCATGACTGGCCGGACGATAAGTGCGTGGCCATTCTGACGCAGCTGATCGCGGCGCTTGCGCCCGACTCCCAGATTCTGATCAACGATATGATCCTTCCAGACAGCGGAGTACACTGGCAGGCGGCCACCTATGATCTTACCATGATGTGTAGCATGGGATCGCGCGAACGCACTCGGACCGAGTGGCTCGCTCTATTGGACAAGGCCGGCCTCCGCCCTTTGCGGATCGACACCTATATCCCGCGCCGACAGGACTCCATTATCCAGGCAGTGCCCAAATAAAGACTAATGCCTACTACAGCACGGAGTTTCCGGTGATCAGTAGCTCAGTGAAGAACAACACTAGCAGGGGGGACCGATGAGATTAGGTTCAGCCGTGTAGCCTTGACAAATAGAAGGTGAGGCTCATCCGAAGTGGTTTAGCGAAGGGCGATCGATCCATCTATGCATCTACGTACTCAACCTTCAACCTTCCCCAAAACGGGCAATCTAGTGTATTCTTGATTTTGAATGGTTTACAATACCGCCAAGTTTTTGTGTTCTTCGCGTCTAGGACAAATGCAGAGTATAGCATCAATCGGCCCTCAAATCCGAATAGAATATGCCTAGAGGGGAAAGAGCCGGGATATGCGACTGTGATTATTGTTATGGATGAGATGTATTGAAATTTCATCTTCTAAATGGTAAGAGCTAGTGTACTTCCTCCATCTCCCTAGTTGATCGTACTCCTCCCGCTTTGCCCCTTCACTCATTTGCATGCATAAGCGGATTCTTCAAGCCTCCCACTTCATCATGATCCACTAGGCGATCACGATGTGAGCTAACCATTGCGCCCCTGTCAACACAGCGATGCCGCACCCGATGAGTATTCAGCATGGGGTGAGGCATGAGCTCATCCCATTTAAAGACAGCTAGCGCGCTGGTGTCTGCGCGACAGATAGCGGCATTTCGTAACCAGTCCAGGCGGTGGTCTTCCCTCCTGTCAGCCCGCTGATGCTAATACTTGATAAGGAGGGTAATCAAATAATAAATTCTCAGGGGAACCTACCGATGTGGACCATCTGATGCTGGTGTTCAGCCAGGGTTAGGTTCGGAAAGTAATGTTCGCGTAGGACCACTGCTGTAGCATCTTGACACGATGTAGTTCATGGAACACACCTAGCCAGGCTAGTTAACCTCCATTAGGAAGCTCGACGGATGTCTGGTCGTGTGAAAGAACGCTTAGACTCAATCTTGCGATTAAGTCACGCTTAATGTGACGTATTTCTTGCCCGTACTACGGACTTTGATCGAATAGTATGCCTGTCTGCTTGATGGTTTGTTTCCAGACTTCGGTGTGTGTACTTGCATTGAAATATGGAGTGGTGACCTTATGATACCTTCGCCAATTCTCATCTTCGCTTGCGGCAAGTGTTGGGCCGTATATGTTGTATATGAAGAGAACATCGATAGGCGCTTTGACCCGCGCAGCGCATTTATTACCCGCCCCTGCTCTGCGCCCGCAGCGAGTATGTGTACCTATGCCGCGGAATATAGGTAGGTATGTACACTGCCGATTGTTGCAACCCCGTTTATAGAGGACCGAGGCGTAGTGGTGAGCCCCCGAGCAGATCGATGTGAAAAGTAGGCAGGGTAGTTCAGGCGTATGTAGCTACCAGGTGGAGCCCGCCCGTGGTCCTTACCCGAGCTGTCCAATCTAGTAGATCTGCGACAAGTCGCTGGTTTCTAAGCGACATGTATGGGTACACATCCGGCGATGCTCGTATGCAGGGTAATATTCTCGTGGCGCAAGCGGCGGTGGGCGGCGGCGCTGATGGTCAACCTGCGCGCGTTCGCTGGAACTGGCAGGTGGCTAAGGTGCCGCCGCCGCCGCCGCTGCGAGAGAGCGCGAGGAGCAGCAGCAGTAGCAGCAGTAGTAGTAAGAGGGCGTTTCGTTTCATTTCGTTTCGTTTCTGCTTTCCCCCCCGGGTACAAATCTGTCTGACTTTGGGGGCTATCATCCACAAACAGGACTGGCCTCCCCTCGTCTATACGGTGCGCCGGTTCTGGGGCGAGTCCTGGGCAGCAGATCATCCGCTGAGTACGTGGCCTCCTCCCTGTCTGTCTGTCTGTCTGTCTGTCTGTCTCCCTCCCTCCCTCTCTCTCTCTTCTGTCTATTTCTCGACACCAAAGGTGGGCCACATTGGAGTCTC
>JANIPN010029940.1:0-41992 GCA_027478595.1 Erythroxylum anguifugum
CCGGTTTCTTCCCCGAGGCCTTCAGCTTGATTTTGGCAGAAGGATGCCAGAATGGTCGAGGCCTCGTCTAGTATTTGTTCTCGTGTATTATCGGAGATCAGATGCAACTGATCTGCTTTCGAAATAAGTTCTGTTAGCCACCGGACGGCTTGGTTTGGCGAGTAGAGATCTTCATCAGGCAGTAAATGCCGTACAGGCTTATCGGCTTCATCGTCTGAAGTGTATCCAGAAGCGTAACCAGAATCAAGGAAAGGCGTTGGAGCAATACGGAAAGTTTTTCGGCTTGAATGCGATGGAGTAGCAAACCGAGAGTTGAGAGAACAATGAAAAAAACGCAATCCACGCAGGGCAGAAAATATCTGCTTCTCGGTAAGCGATGTTATGGAACGTGAGGGAGGAGCAGGGGCCGTGAGAGACGGACGACTGCCGAAGCTCATATCTCGCTACCAGGATGATAAGAAGCAACTTACATAGACGACGACACTTCAACGCACGTAACACTTCCCTGGATTATAAGACAGTTGCAAAACCAGCCCTGTGAAAAATTTTTTCTTATCGTCTGAGATAAGAGGGTAACACTAGTGGTTAGTCTACCTGTAGATTAATTTCTTACGGTAAGCTCATCTGAAAAGTTTTATCGAATGGATGGAAACGCTAGCGCCACGTGTAGAACAGATCCTGCTAATGATCAAAGCCCCTGGCACTAGTCCCTGGTGAAATCAATCATCACACTCAAATTCCGCTTTTAATAAAGCTATTTATAAAACATGGAGCCGATTCGAGGGGGCATTTTCATGCTCGTGCTCGTTTTGTGGGCTCGATTGGTGCCCTACACTTTATCGGTACCCGGCGATACGTCTATATCAGTTCGGATTTGCGCCACGCTCATGGAAGCGTTCGCGCCCACATGTGATTTATCCACATTGATATATGCTTTCTGCCTTGTGCTAGGTTTATTTGAGCTCCATAGATCGATTGATTTATTAGTCACCAGAGAGATCGTTATAAACGGGCGCCATGGACACCATTTTTGGAAGTGCGTCTTTGAATTTTGGCTTAGGAGACGCGTATGTGACGCGCTAACGGTTGCTTCTGCACGCAGTGCCGAACTATGTCCTTTATGAAATCGTACCAGCAGCATATAAAAAGCAAGTACACATAGGTATAGATGCGCTAAACGCATTTCATAGTCCTCGTGGTCGTGCGGTGTCTGAAGAAGCAGCCTAAACTCACGCCGTCAGTTACCTATTTGAATTTCGTTCCCCTATATCGAGCTAAAATGTGTGTAGCGAAAGTTCAGTTCATTACTAAGCACACTTTCCACAAATGCTGCGCCAGATAGTTTCAGCTAACTTTACACTTGGAAACCATGTATCTACTTGTACTGTAAATATATATACCGTCTCTCGAAATCGTGCCAAGAACCTATTGTGACTACCTTTAACATCTAGTGTGGTATATATCATTTATTAGTAGTTAGTTTGCAAGATTTGCGCTCCGCTACACAGACTCTCAGATGGTAGTTTATCCGCTTAAAAGCTCGACCAGACAGGTTTGAGCATTCTTCCTCAGCGTTGGTCAACAGATAGACCTTGAGGGCATTTTACATCCTCGTAGCATTCTCTGCCTACGATGAGCAGAGGTATTAAGTCCTAGGGCAAACGCCAACGGTCATCAATACGTTGATTTTTGATCGTCGCGAACAGTGGAGCACTAGGATAGCCACTCAACGATTTCTAGCCGCGAACAACCTGAGTTTCTGAGGCTGGCAATGTTTATACTTCTCTCTGCGACCAAGGACTGCGGATACGACTTACATAGTGTATCCATGCTGGGGTTTGATATATCGACAACGAGACATAGAAGTGTGCGATATCCGCGTTCCGGAAAATTGCGGTGAGCATCGTGTTTCCGACATCATCTAGCTCTCAGCCACACCCTCCGCCGCCGCACCCACCACCACCACAACCCCCTCCGTCCCCGGAACTACCCTCCGTAAAACCACAGCTCCCACAGGAAAAGCCCGCATCACCTCCATCCCCCTCGCCGCCGCCGCCGAAGGCAAACCCCGATCCACAGGTAGCAGGCACACATCCCGCCGCACCGCCGCCGCCAGCCCCGGTATCTTCCCGATGCGGATCCTCTGCAAACGCCACACCCTCCACATCATCAAAGCTAATGTACAACGCAGCAGCACCCGCAACGCCAACGAGCCCCAGTCCCACCGCTGCACCCACGGTCCCTCGATTCCCATCCTCGGTCTCACCACCACCACCACCACCCCGGCTCCTCCCAACAGTCCTCGGAAAATAAGCCGTCCCGTCAGCCACCGAGATCTTTCTCCTCGAATCATTCCTTTGCACCGCACGGTGTCGGCGTACCGGTGGCGGTCTGCCCTCGCGCCGCGCCCGCTCGACCACACGCGCGTATGCCTTGTCGAGCCAGAGCTTGTGCTTGGTGACGGCGTCGCGGTACGCTGGGGATGGGTTGACGAGCCGGACGGCGGAGTGCGCGGAGATGTGCGCTGCCTGGGCTTTCCCGCCTCCTTCCTCCTCCCCCTCACCCTCCCACCCGGGCAGCACGCGAGCGGACATGGAACTGTTGGGGGGCCCGCTGGTAGGTGAGTAGGGTGGGGGAGAGGACGGCGGCGAGGACGGCGGCGAGGACGACTGGGCGAGGCGGTGGAAGATGGACTGCGGCCGGAACGTGCGGATCGTGGAGGCGATGGCTTCGCAGTACCAGCACGTGCAGCTGGTGTAGGGCTCGTTGTAGCGCTGCTGGTACTGGGTGCTGGTGCGCGCGAACGCTGCCGACAGGTCGGTTTCCGGGATCTTGTCGTCGTGGTCGACCAGGCGCCCTTTGGTTTCGGCGTGGCTGAAGATGTAGTACATCTTCGGGGACAGCTGGTGCGTGTGCCAGGCGAGGTCGACGTCGAGGGTCGGTACCGTGAGCGAGTGGCCCTTTGAAGTGGAGTTCTTGACGACGAGGGCGAAGAAGCGTATGTATTTGGTTATGATGCGGGATGCGGTGGCGGGCAGGGCTGGAGAGTGCAGCCAGTCGATGGCCTGCATTTTTTGGATGAAGGCTCCTTGGCGGAGGACGGCGGGACCCAGGTCGATGGTGAAGCGTGAAGGATTGTCGTTGTAGTAAGACATCATTCTACGCAAGAGCTTACGCTCTGGAGCTTTGATGCGTTTGAAGGAGACTGCATGATCATGTCCTTGTTGTATGCGTCTTGTATCTTGCGCATAGTTGACCTGCCAGGCACACTTTAGAGCCTCTGACATTTTTTCTCGGATGCCGGCCATGGTAAACGTCCACGATGGCTTACTGCGTGTGGAGGTATCCGAGCTAAGATTCGATAAAGCCGTAACGAATCTGAGGGGAAAGAACTCAGGTTGTTCGCAGAACTGCTTCTTCGTGCCGGCATTATAAGGAATCCCGAAGTTGTCGAGTACAGTGCCCTGCATCGGAGGACTATGTTCGATGTGATTGGTATCGAAGTAGAAGCTCGAAACACTCGGAGAGTGGAACTTCATGGCGTCGTCGATAAACTTTTTGGCGCAGAGCGAGTTTCGGTCGATCACTCGGCCACAGGATTGAGCACAGCTAAGCGTAAACGACGCATCCGTCCAACCCCAGGACTTTTCAATCATGCGACTGATCTGGGTAGCAATTGGCTCTGCGCGGTTCACTTTTGACTGCAGATCTTGAGCCTTGAGCTGCAGCTCTGCCCCGAATGTAGTGCAGGGGACGATTTGGAGCTCCGCATATTCCTGGCCACCCCTATATTCGCACAAGGGGCACCTTAGGAACTTGTCGCCACTGCAATCTGTATTTGACCAGTCCCTGCCGCTCAGCATCACAAATTTGAGCTCAGCCTCTTGGCCTGGACTATAGAAGCCGCTTTCGGCATCGATAACTTCGTCAATGGCTCTCCAGGGGATCCCTGCGTGCCATATTCCCATCATGCCCTTCAGTAGACAGTCTTCGAGATATTTGCGCGGATTCAGCATGAACGTGTGCCAGACCATAAGCACATCCAGAGGCGGCAGTTGAGAAGCGGATAGGAATTTGGGGAAGTCCCTGCCGCGGGCAGGTAGAGGGTCGTTCTTCGGGCGAGTCCAAAGCAAGTCCACAACCATTATAGGGGCTTGACCTAAGGGCAGTGGGAGCCTATCGGGGCGTTTTGTGCTCATCAATGGTGGATTGTCGAGCTTTACCTGTTTGCGTCCGAGTTGCTTTTGGAGTCCAAGCCACCATGCATCGAACCTCTCCACGGCCCTCTCCACGAAAACCGACCAGCGCTTCTCTGCGATTGCCAGCCTGGCCTTCTCGATATCTTTGGTGTATTCCGGCCCGCTCGAGGGCAAGAAAGAGTCATCGATGCCGAAGATGCCTTGCTGGTTCATGACCGATATTCGTAGACGAGCGAAGGCGTGAAGCATCTTGAGATGGGCAACTATCTGGGGTACAGTAGGAAGCTCCGAGTTGGAAGATATCTTGAGATTCTCAAACGCAGGGAGCGCATCCTTGCTGGGCTTCTCCTCGTGGCTCCTGCCATTGGGTATTTGGTTATTCACCCTTGTAGGAACACTCTTTCGAGGCGGCACCCGCGTCTGCGCAAGCGTAAGAGAATGCGACATCTCCGCCGCAACGGAGCCTAGTTTGAACTAGTAACGTGAAGAAAACGACAAGAAAGGGAAGTTCTAGAAAAGAACCGACCGTGGCATATATATATATATGTCCATGCTGAAGAGGATAGATACTACCCGTAGGCTATCTATGCAGGGTTCAAAGTGAATATAAGAGGAAGGCTGAATACGCATCGCACGGAGAATCAATTGGGCAGCGTAACAAGCTGTAGAGCAATTGAACTGCGACACGTGGGGAGGATGTTGACGGTTGTTCGCCGACGCCCCAGCTCTCTCCCTGCGTCCACGAGGTCTCAGAGGAACTAAATGCATGAGATTCCAGTGGTCCAGGTGAGTCTGACGCCATTTAAGCTTCGGGGGGCAGTGCTTGGCTCCTCCGCCAATGGTATTAGTCACCACCCCCGCGGAACAGTGGCCTAGTGGGCGGGATGAGAGCGTATAAACCTCGACCTGCGAAGCCTTCAGAGTATTATTACGCAGTTTCTTTCAATGAATGTCTGTTATCATCAATGAACGTTCGTTATCTTCAATGAATATCTGTTATCGAGACCTGCAACATCTCCTTCCTAAGCCAGTCTGACCATCTTTGTTACCGGGCCCGCCGCCTCCCACGCTGTGGCATGGATTTTTGCCACAGTAACCCGCTCCCCATAATCATGACCCATATCCAAATCTACTACGAGAACATTTACTAACCCGCTTCCTTTACCCACCGCGGAAAAGCTGTCCTCCTCGAACAGCTGCATACTCCCTTCTACGCAGCCTGGACCTGATCTTCGCTTATACGTGTCTTCATGCCGGCTAATGCCCACCAGTAGCATCCTACTCTCTGCCTTGGGGCTCACTCCTCTTCCAATGTATACATACCCGGCTTGTTCCCACCAGAGACCACAATGCTGACCTCGTGAATCGAGAATCCGACGCACCGCCTGATTGGTCGGTGCGTGAATATGGTCCTTGTGTGAGATATATTTATAATCGGTAGTAATAGTAAACGCGGTAAGTGGTACACAAGGAGCAAGAAATTGGAGGACGTTTGGGAGAAGGGGTTTAGGCAGCGGCAGAGTGTCGCTCGCGGGATCGACAGCGGGTTGGATGCTTCCATCTAGCTTAATGCTCTGAAGATCTTTCCCATCGTGATTTATAAAGGCTTCTCTAATCAGTGGCTTCGGTAGAGGCTCTTCCGGAAGAGCGTCTGAAGTCAACCTAAAGTCCACGGCTCCTTTCCAGCCGACCCATGACCAGCTCGGAAACTTACGGTCAATTTTGTCATCAAACGTCTGTACTTCGGTCGGGCCAAATACCCCCAAGACTGTCCCTCTATTGGTGGGCAGTAGTCTGTTATGGATTGACCTACCGCCTGGTTTGAACTCGGCCATCCCGCGACGGAAGGTTCGCTCCGCCGGCGTCCATAGCAGCGCTAACTCGAGCACAGATGCAGGCAGTCCGCAGAAGATATCGCTCTGGAAGAACCTGTTTAGTGCGGCAAAGGTACCTAGAAAAGCGTTGATAATATCCGAGTCGTGCGACAGCTGCCTAATCGAATACTTCGCAACAAGCTGCCCGTAAGCATCGAACGTCTTTACTCGATGCGCAGCGAGCTCAACGTTCTTCTCCAACAGACCCATATTTGTGATCTTTACCCAGAGGTCGGTTATCGGATTGTCGAGTTGCGTCGTCAGCAAGTCTTGTTCGTGCTCGTCGGTAAAATGTTTAGGAATAATCGACGAGTTGGCACCACCCTCCGAGAGAATTGTGTCGCGTCGGCCGCAGTCAAAGTACATGTAACGCTCAGAGAAGTAGATACAGCGTCTGGAAAGTAAGCGCTCCTGGAAAGTCCAACCGCGGGTATCCCATACTGAATCCTCCAGCACAAGGTGCAGAGGTGGCGGCGTTGCTGCGAGGCGAAGAGTAACTTGGTCGCTGTTGTTTGGATCGCAATCCAGTTCTCCCGACTTGGAGTCCACTACAAGCGTTTCAACCAACTGAGGCTGCCTGGCTCTCGATCCTACTCCAGGAAGACCTGCATCTGCGTTGGAGCCGTGGAGGGCGATGATGGTCGCGTAAGCTTTGCTGTACACGACATCCATATTTGAAATGTTACGTGCTTTGTGCTCGGTGTCATCTTGAATAATGCACAATGAGTCGACCCAGAGGTAGCGCTCACCAAGAAGCCGCACTAGAGCAATAGCATCGGATATAGTGTTTGGAAGAGTCGAGGAGAGGCCTCCAACCTGGCAGCGATGCTGATAATTCTTCAGTAGCGTCTGCTCCATTTTAGCGTTACCCCATACGTAACTTAAAGCAATATATGTCGATCCGGTCGAGCGCGAAACGAGGCAAGAGTCAACCACGTCGATAAGAACCAGTGGAAAGTCGGCCACAAAGCGTGCTCGTTCGAGGCCACGGTAGTTGCAATCGTATGTCCCACGCCTAACGTCCACTGCTCTTCGCCTAGCTACTAATTTCTCGTGGCCTTGGTCGCAATCCGCAAGCCACTGCTTCAGTGTGGCGACATGAATGTGTCGGTTTATCCCGTCTTTGGAAGTATCAGAACGCTGGCCTAGCTTTTCACTCCATTGCTGAATAGCGTGGGAGCGGTTGTTTGAACTGACAATCCTCAGTTGCCCTACCGGCCGCATGCCATAATCCACCATCAGAACTTCTTCACCAGTAGCAAGCTGGCCCACACTAAGTCTGGTTCCTTGTATCTCGGGATCAATGGAGGCAAGACGAGGATGTAGAGTGTTTCCGTTTTGATTGGTTGTAATAAGGGAGAGAATTAGTTTGCAGATTGCACACCACCTCCGGAGGTTTAGCTGATTCCAGTTACCAAATGGCAAAGACATCTTTCTATTCCACTGAAAACTCCTCTGCTGACTGCTTTCGCTTGATTCGTCGGTCGGTTGAAGAGGCTTGATGGTTCTACACATATGACAGAGTTTCGGGTTTGGATGCCTTCCCGCCAGCCTCGCTTTTTCAATGCTTTCTTTCTCTACTCGGTCACAGTTAGCTTTGAATTCAGCAGGAGACATCGGCTTGGAGATGTTAAACCCAAAAAGGTTTGACATTATACCACTGAGTTCCAGCACTATTTGACCAGTAGTCGGGTCAATCGCCAACTCGCGTTTCCCCATTATCGCTTCCCAGTCACCCTGCTTCCAACGACTCGTTTTTCGGTCCTGCTCCAGACGATTTTTCTCTTCAAGTTGAAGCTGCTTGACCTTTTCATGAGCATGATCCTCCGTAATCAGTTCTCCAGCCTTTAGAGCATCCGCATAGACACCATGAAGTGCGATGAACCCATCACTAAAGTTCATTTGGACGTCGAAGAATTCTTGAGATTTACAAGCAGACTTTACTTGCTCATACAATCTTTTAGCAACTGAATCCTTTAAATGTCCAGATGGAGCAGAATTTATCGTTCCCAAGCTAGCTATAAGATTTTCAGTTTGTAAGGTCGTTATTCTGGGGTAAGCACCCGATTTGCTTGATTGATGGTTACGGTCGTCGCACATCTTCAAAACGTGCGAAAGGGCTTGGGACAAATCTTCTAAACTTTGTGAAAGAATGTATTTACGTCCAAGAATGTTGCCGTAACGGCGACAAGAAAGGAGCCATTCGTCGGTCCCGACTACTAGTCCTTTGATTCGCCGCTGGCCATCATTGACTGCATCTCTTATATCATCAAGTGATGTGGTAGCTTGCGCCATGTCTTGAAGCAGGCGTAAATGTTCGGAAATATAGTTATGTGGAGTGCGATGGAAGGGGTGGACAGTACCGAGCTTCATGTCGGAATAATGGATGGCATTGCGGATGTCCGCGATGTTATTTGTACGATCAAACCGATGAGCATACATTTCTGAAAGCGAATTAATGCATATGTTCCTTCCTTGGAATTCTTTAGGCATCTTTTCAAGGCCCTCTAAAGCCAAATTCAAAGTTTCTTCAAGATCCTCTTCTCTCCTTGTTTTGTAGAACCTGTTCCCGGCCATGAGTACCTTTTGTATAACTACCATTGCACTTTCCTGCGGAGTTGTTGGCTTGGCCTCTTGTAGCAGAGATACTGCCTCGCTATGATCTGAATCGTGACCAAGAATCGAATACCTCTGTTCAAGGCGAGACACAAGGTTTAAGAGTGTCTGTTGTTGCAAAGGGTCGATATTTGAATCAAAAGTCCTCATCTCCCGTGCGCACTGGATTGATTCGTCCAGATCGGCTATTCTCTGGGTACGACTCGGGTTCGTTTCTAAAATTACCAAGTCATGGCATCGATACGATAGAGCAACTCCAAGGTTATTTAAAATATTGCGGTAAAGCATTGGGCTTTCAAGCTTCAGGCCAGCCGTTGTAGCTTCCTCCTTAGCGAGTCTACCATACCTTACTGCGTCATCGATCAGATATTTGGATACGTATGCTTCGTACTCCGATAACCGCACATAGGAAATTCGGTGAAGGTACTGTGGCCTCTGAGGTGAATCACGAGGTAGATGGCGGAGTATTTCTTGTAGATTACTAATTGCCTCGCGTAAGTGTTCTGGGTTGCGCCCTCTGCTGCTCTCATTGTACAATCTAATGTGAGCTTCCACTGAAATTTCACGCTCTTCAATGTCTTCCGAGAGGAACGACTGTGCGCTGGCGGGTTCCTGGCTGCGTGCGGGAGACGAAGCGGTGCCAGTGCCGGTAAACATTCGGTATGCAAATCGTGATTTTTGACGGTTATCCATAATCACGTAAATAACAAAATAGGCTGGTCAAATTTTTACGACAAAGATGTTGACAGATGCAGTACACCATAGTCTGCGAAGATTAGAACATATATACCCCAGCATCACGCGACGGCGATGTTGCATGGCCGCGTCGGTCACTAAATCTGCCGTTGTTAGATATAGGCAGCACCTTTTAAGGCGCAGTAAGTTGACATCCAATCAGCAATGCACAATACCGAGTTTTGGTTTCTAGGCTCATACGCCAAGTTAAAGGATGCCAATTAACACTTTAGTAGTCTTTCCGTCGGGATAGAATAGCGAAGCCCATCCCCAACTTGTCTCCCTCCACCAACAATTTACCTCAAGGCCTATTATTATTGGGTTGATGAAGGTAAATGATACGAAAAATTTGTGCGAAATTCTCCAGTACATTTAATAAAAATAATATTACAGCCTTGTCTTGATCCTTTTTTTAAAAATTTCATCCATTATTATTTTTCCCTCTTTGACCTAACCTTAATAAATTAATGGAGACCAGTTTTTGGGCTACACTATGCAAGCTTAGGATTTGTAGTACCAAAAGGTTAATTCTTATATCAAGAATCAAACGTGGTATGATTTGCTCAGTAGGTGACATAGTACCATCTGTGTAGACCAATAACCATGACGATCACACAATGATCTTAACTTAATAGCTTACTCGCGATTCACCTTAATGAACTTCACCTGCCAGTCGAAGCAGGACTCTGGAGTAAGCGAGCTGCGACAAATAAAATGAAATGAATTCGATTACCCAAACAAATTCGATCGGTCTCTGAGACTCGACTTTAAGATGAGGGAATAGAATAGGTACGAGTGGGGCTTAAATGAGCTGCGGTCTCGGATCTGATCAATCTACTATTGTCTACTACTATTGTTACAAACGCTGACAGGGCAAAATGTAATGAGTTTATCGCTACCATGAGGACCAAGTACACGTGTAGATAGAGGCTAAATTGAGAGGCAATATCGGCCCATGCTGGCTAGAAAAATCCAGGAGGATGTAATGGACACGACTACACGAATATTAGGCCCCACTAATGTTGATGTAATAGTAGACTACGATGATTGGTCGAACTGTGACTTTTGGCTGGGTTCTTGGTTTGCGATATTCAGTTCCAGTAGATGAAACTAAGCCCTGTAATCAACAAGCCGTATCATTAAGCTTGTATCGGACAATGAAGCACGAAAGAATAGTCAATACGATATGGAAGAAGTAAATGGAAGAAGCAACTCACAACAAGCACCTGGCCTGGACCTTCTCAGGTTTTGCATACACGACCGCTTGACGGCAAAATTGGCGCGGCTTCAATACTTGTGTGGACTCAGAAGCAGCATGAATGATGACGCGATGGTTTGAGATATAACAAATTAAATAAGGGGCAACCTTTATGGCGTGACGAAAACAGATTACAGCTTAGAGCACCTAGATAATTTCTCACATAGCAATCGGGGAAAGCCCCATTGGATATAATGGCTATCTAAATAACTAAGGGTTCAACTGGATGATGCTATTTAGTTGGTTCGATTGTGTTATAAATAGAGATAGACAATCTTCCCCAGGCTAAATGTATTCTATGTTGTTAAGAGGTACTTCATGGTACTTTGCCTAGCCGCAACAAGGATCCATCGTCGCAGCCTGATCGGCTAGGTCCTGGAATTGTTTCGTTATTGCCGGGATTGACACAGGTTGACCGCCAATAGCGCTTGGGATTGTCAAAAAGCCCTGTAGAGTCTGTATAAAGCAGTCATTCAAGTCGTAGTTGAAATTCATGCCGGCATGGAAGTTCACCGGTAAAGCAATCGTGTGCAATACGCCGGTGACCTGTTGTCCACGATCAGCTCACTTCATTGGAAACTCAATGTATCGCATGGGAACAATTTACTCACAATTTCGAGTTCAGTATGTGTTGTACCATTTATATAATCGGTCGATGTCGGATCACTAGTAGGGTAGACTTGATAAAAAGCTTGCCTGACAAGGAGTGCGAAGTTGCGTACAGAACTCGCATCATGTCCGACCACGAAGCCTGGCGCACCGTTGATATATCTATGATATCATAGAAATTAGTATCATAGATGCCATAAGCATAATACTTTGCTTGAGCATTGACTTACAATAACAAGTTTGCCGTAGGCTTCAACGGTAAAGCTTGAAGAAACTTTGCAGTTGCCCCTGGGGTCATGTCGCTGAAAGCTGGGGCTACACCATCTAACCAAAACTTGCGATATTGCGCTGTACAAGTCTCCGCCATTGGAGAAGCAATTACAGCACCTAGGAGACCCAGTATGTTGAAAGCTTTGAAGAACCTCATTGTGGGACCTGGAAAGTGTTACGTTGGATGTAGATATGAGGTTTGGCCTTGAAACGAATCGGGAAACAACCTCTATTTAATTCCCAAAGAGCGTCTGAAAATACATTATACATCTCCCCCGTCGACACATTTAGGCCGCGCCTCCTTAACGCCATAGGTCTATAAGTAGAACGATTAATAGCGCCCAGCTATAAACTAGACGCAGAAGTACCAGCTAACGGTCGCAAAGGCCTGGTTTACACCGCGAAATGGTGAAAGTCCTCGGTGACTAACTGCAATAGGTTGCTGCCAAGCTCTCTGTCGCTCTGTACTATAGACTCTACCTAGTGAAGACTTTCTAGTCTTTGAGATTAGCCTGGATAGGTAACTGAAATTGTCAAGCTCCTAGATAGACGAAGCGGCCCCCAATTCACCTTCCTCCGCTAGATAAAGTGATTGGCAGGAACATGCCGAACGTTTAGTGATGCGGAGCGATCGATCCGACAATCAAGAAGGTATGTATGGTAAGTTGAACTACTTCAATCGGTTTTTGGCGAACTGGCTTGATTGCTGGAGCCCGGGGAAGAGGAAGAGGGGTTGCAGAATTCGATTTTGGTGTGGAACTAATATCGCGCCACGAACAGAATTAGATTTTTACCAGATCATTAGAGTTAATTATCCTTTCAAAGGGCTCTTCTTTAATTTCGGGCGGTAGTTAACCAGGTTAGGATACAGTTGGCCGATAGGCTTTGCTACCGATAACCGCAAATATGATTGACGACATGGCCTTCGTTGGCCAACCTAAAGCTGCACGTAATACTTTCGCGCGTCGAGTAACAAAATGACTAGACTGAAATAGATAAATGTGATTTGATGGGAAGCACTAGAGCTTTCTGGCGGCCTAGAATTCCCAGATACACCGTGCGAGTGCGAGTGCGAGTGCGTTTGCACCCAGCACTGCCTACAGGAATGTGGCACGAAACTCGCAAAATCCGCTCAACCCTCATGAGCAAAATCCTCTGGACTTATAACTATCACTCATTGCTTACGGTAAGATCCTACACTATCGACTAGTGCGCTATATTTCCAATGTTTGCTTATCCACGTGTATTGTAGCACACGGTGCACTGAGCGATATAAAAAGAGCCTCGCGCACGGTGGTAAGATCGACTGAAAAAGGGACCGGTAAAGTGAACCATTCCTCGAAAAGACACGCAAGTTGATGCCGACACTCGCTAATTTAGACCCGACTAACGAGACATCAGACGAATTGCCCTCCTGTACCTCATCATGATTTCTCTCGATCCGGCTACCTCATTAACCTTTTACTTACTTTACGATCGAAAATTCTTTGGAACCGATAGTATTATCATTCACCAGTCTTCTCCAGCAAAACTACAAGAAAAGGTGTCCCAAATCGCAGTTTCAGGGCAACCAACAGTCTCAGGCCCACCAGCTGTTTCGGGCCAGTCAGCCACGTTTTACGCCCGATCCCACAACAAACTTAGAGCGAAAACTACCCTCCATCCCGACGAAGGTGCCACCAGCGAGCTCGCCAGTGCCACATGGTCAACCCACCGGCGTTGGCCATTCAAAATTTCTTTGCCTGGAAAACTTACCGTTCCGCTGCAAAATACTTGGATCTATCGACCGCCGGGTAGCGACCCTAGCGCGCTCTCCATTCAAGTTGAAGGCGCCCAGCGCGGCGACGGTCGCAATCGAGAGCTTTTGGACGGATACGCGGCAGCGCGGGTATTGGTTTTGAGCGACGGCTCGCAAGCCCGATGGGAGCCCGTCAGTCCACATGTATCGAAAGGTGATAGCAACGGTGATGACTGTGCTGATGAGGTCGTGATGCGGTGTTTTCGTGTGAAAGCATCACCTGCCACGACAATGACAACAGGTTGGATGCTGGAATCGAAATCAAACGCGATGGCGGATCAAGCACATGTACAGCTTATCGGTGAAGGTTTCCTTCAGCATCGCAAGGTGCGTCTCGATGTATCCATGGACCCGAAGAGCGTGGATGGTATGCTTATACTAATGGGTTTTCTTGCCTTGTATGAGCGAGCCTACCGCATTGGCAAAATATCGGAAGATAACGCAACCGCGTTTACATTTGATGAACCGGACCCTGACGAATATCAGTTCTCACGCTGATAATGGGGGGCGAAGGAGGTGGCTACGGTGTTGGCTGTTTAGAAATACATCTTTGAACCTAGGTCAGACCCGGTGTGGTGGGAAAGGCCAATTCTTCGCGGCTGCTCGAGGCATGAGCTCTTCGCCCATTGTTTCGATGTACATATTATACAGTTCCCTGTTTGCCTTTTCTGTCGCTTCCCACCGGTCATTTGGAACCCAGCCGGCATCATCGGTGAAAAGTTGGTTCTTCACAAGATTAGACAAATAAAGCCTATCCTCATATTGTGTCTTTTGTTCATCATGCTTTTGGAGTTCGTGTTCTGATATCCGGAACGGGCAGCTCCCTGGGAGCCCAAGTAAGGACCAATCCTGGGATAAACGAATCAAACAATGACGCAGGGGAACCAAGCTACCATGGGAGAAAAGCTGGCAGCAAGTGAAGGGCTCCCACAACCTGGAGTCAAGTTTCATAGCGTTGTAAATGCGCTGGTTGTGTGCAAGACTGGACATCTCGTAATATTTTGACCTTGAAGCTAACTCCCTCTCGTTGATAGCCTGTTCCTTTTGCTCGGAACTAAGGTCATCGAAACCGTCTGGTAAGCCGGGTAATTCAGGGCCAAAAGTGTAGTCCTTGGGCGGCGTGAGGAACTCAGGGAATCGAGCTTGTATGAATAAAGGACAGATCTGAGACGATTGCCAATCAATAATCCCTTCAAGAACACTAGGCTCATTCGCTGAAACGAAAATATTTCCCAGGTGTAAGTCAGTATGCCACACAACAGGGTCTGAAGCACCTGTCACGCGTGGGTCATGAGACAAAATCGGTAGTACCATCTTCACTTTTTTCAAAAGACTTTCAAATTCACCAACCAACTGGGATTCGTCAAAATTATGGAGTTGACGTTGTACATCTGCTCCTGAATTTGCGATATGAACGAGCTCTCGCTGGACAATCGACAACGCATATTCCGAAGAGCGCGTCCCTACGACATGTCAGTATTACTCGTTAAATGTAAGTAACATGGCACCGACGTAGGAATACCCACAAGGACCCATGTCTTTGGACAACGATTGGAATATATCAACGAACTTGCCATGCCACCAGGTTCGTTTACAGGACGGTCCAATGCAAAACAGCCCTTCCGGATCTAGCTCTGGAGGGAGCGGATGCTGTCGATACGTAGCAGGTAACGAGTCCCGGAGAAAAAGACTGCCGTATGCTGGAAATGGGATATTGGCGAGCTCCTTCTCGACTTGTACAACTTGATCGATTATTTTGTAGCGCTCTAATGTATTCATTGTCTCCCATTTCTCTGACAAGGCAACTCCCCCAATCTTTTCCATGATTATAAACTCCGCACCGACCGAATTTGCAGGGTCAGAGCTCCAGGCAAAAACCTTGGGAACCCGAATAGAAGTCCTTGACCGTACTAGAAAAGAAAAGTATAAGCTCCACGCCAAATCAAGCTATGAGCGCAAGCATACATTACATACGAAACTTCAAAGTGGCAACTTCAGAAGCCGTAGTCAACGAAGTCGGGCCGGCATTTGGACACGGGATCTTTGCGATGACCTCGTTGCCATCGTCCATGGTGAGAAGTAAGGCTTTGTTGAAGTTTCCTTCTAGCTTGACAACGCGAACACACTTTGTTGCAGTACCGAAACGTGCCGCAGCCAGGCGACAAAGACGATCGAGGTCAAATCTCACGTACCGCAACTGCTGTTGGGCCTTTTCGTCAACGAGCCATCGACCTGACGTATATCGAAAGAGATCTTCCGGTTTCCCTGCATCGATGTCCCACGTTGAATTAGTCATTATCTACCAGATGGAGACCCTAGATACTCTAGATGGCATACCTACATGGTTTAGGGTAGGAGACTCTTTCGTCGACATTGTTTGGAGAGTAACTCGGTTTGCGACCGCTGCATTGGAAGAGCAACGAATAGCGGCTGGAACACTGCAAGACGGGAATCTTGCAGGCGAGGGAGTAGATGACAATCGAAGTAGATATTGAGAAGACAGCTGCCTCCACATAGTAAGAGCAAAGCTGAGACCGAAGCAAGACCTAGGTTGTGACGATCGCGACGTAGCCGGAAATGGAGGTTTAACTATCTACCACTCAGAATCACATCGTTGGGATTGGCTCTTGGCATGACCTGCCCAGAATCTAATCGCATCCACCACGGAATTCCCACCATCAGCCTTGCATCAAGTCACTACAGGTTTGCCAACACGCTTTCCAGGCACATTGGCCAGCGGGATTATGTATTCACAGTCGATTCATTGCCTAGAGGCTAGATATTCCTCTGATAGGATCGATTGTATTATAATAAGCGTCGGCTTCAATGTACTCAAAGCTCTACGGACCGCGGACCATCACGGTAGAGTACATACAGACGATTCTCGAACAAAATTTGTGTGATTTAACTATTGCCATTGATCCTCCACCCGAGTTCTATGTCCATGACGTCATCTACAATATAAACGGCAAAACATTCCAGATACGAGGCGTAAGTGAAAAAAGAGATGTGTTGACGGCAACCTGTCTTGAACTCTTCACATCAGCTCGTGATCCACAGAATCACGTTGCTCGAATTGACAGCATACTAGCTAAAAATATAGAATGTTGTTTCATGATCCCCTCAACAAGAGTTGACACGCAGCATGGCTTACGCAGCAAAGCCGAAGATGCGTGCCAATTGCTCAGGAGACTTCCAGCAAATCCACCCACACTACCGGCTGATCGCTCCATGCAGTTGCTTCCAGACGAATACTACATTAACAAGCCCAATTCAACCGTTGGCGATACTCATGTTGGGGTGTCTGATAACACGCTGCTATGGGAAAACCTGAGAATAACAAACTGGCTCAGCACAAACACCGTCCGTATAGCTCTTTGGATTGTGATCGGAAGCCGCAGAATCCACAATACTTGGCCGGATCTGCTTAGTGATCTTTTGGACAGAACCTCGGAGCTATCGGCGCAAGCCCACTCGGATGAAGACAAGACCTACTGGTTCGTTGTGAGCGCTGCGTTATGGAGCTGTTGGCAAAGCGCCGTATTGCTTCGGCATTATGCAGAGATGCGACAGTGCGTCAAATTCGGATTTCTCTTCGTTAGCAGCAATAATGTCTATAACAGAGGTGGCAAGCCGTTGCCCGAGTGTACCATTCATGAGTACTCCCGAGAATTTGCGCCGCGCAACAAGGGTGCAAGTATATGCTCGTGGGCTTTTGAGCTTCTGCGAAATAATCCGGTCTGTACCTACGCTGACTTCCGAGAGTTCCACCAGTGTTATCAAAGCCGGTGGATCTTGGCAAATGGACGCTGTTCTCGCGACGGGAGGGACTGTTCTGGTCGAAATCCCGAACACTGCCTGAGGTTTAAAGGAATGAAAATTGGTGACCAAACCGTGCACCAGAGCTCATGCGACAAGGCTTGTAGGAGAGTTAAGTGGAATGGAGACTCTTACAGAAGTGTTGCCGGGTCACGAGCTGTAAAGGTAGAACTGGACCCAAAGGACTGTACCTGCTTGAATTATTGCGCGGCATCCGATAATACCCTTGTGATATCTCACGTTTGGTCACACGGACAGGGAGGGAGACCCCACGAAGGGGTAAATCTTTGCCTCCATAATAAATACTCCACACTGGCAAAAGATCTAGGATGCAACTCTTACTGGTGGGACTCGACTTGTATACCGGAAGATCACCAGCTGCGACAAGAAGCCATTAACCTTATCAACAAGACTTTCTACGATGCCAAAGTTACTCTCGTCTGTGATAGGGATATAATGGACATTGACGTTCTTTCTTCAAGTTCTGATGCCAATAATACATGCGGCACAGCTAAAGTGCTGCAGGAGCCTCCTCTTTCCACTTGCGAAATTATATTATCGACCTTGGTAGTCTGTGATTGGAATGTGAGGGCGTGGACATACTTGGAATCAGTACGTGGACGAAGGAACTTGCATCTACTTTGCAAAAACGACTACGTTGTTTCAATGAAGCACGTTATTGACACTATATATTGTTCTGGCCGTCTTTCTATTCTTGCGCTCTGCCTCACGATTGGTCATGTCTTTCCTTGGACTACTTTTCTCCCAGACGAGAAAGGCCACGATAGAACTCGCACTGTTCCTAACCTCAATATCAACCAAGCTGGAGCTGTTCTTTGCTATCGTCATGCGAGTAGACCAGGAGATGATATGGTTATATGGAGCTTATTAATTGAACAGCCCGTCGGACAGAGAACGCTCTGGGCCAAACTGAAATACCCCGATGCCGTACAAATCTGCAAAGGAAAGCTTTATGAATCTTTGAAATTCTATAAAAAAGCAGAAAGAGATTTTTATCGTCGTTCTATTCTCAAAGAACGTATAAATGGAAATTCGAACGATTTCTGGCGTTCACAAATAGGAGAAACCATTCGTACTGGGTTCCTGATCTCCAGTGCTCCTAGGCTACAGACTAAAGGTTTCAGCTGGGCTCCCGCTGCCCCAGCCTGCGATCCCGTGTTCGAAAGATCGGTACACGCAGAGGAATCCAGACTTCCAAGCTTCGACGACGACGACACACAACACGCGTTAATAACACACTACGGTCTCATTGGAAACTGGTTGATACATGAATTCTACCCACGGCAATTCCTAGGGAGGGCTCTGGAATCGGTCCGTGTTCCGGGGCTTACGCCGGGGGGCAAAACCACGCCCGAGCAACGCGAGGAACTTTCCCGGATATCCAAGCGGTATCTGAAAGGCTGTATCTGGGGTGCACTGATAAGGCCGATGGTCGTTACCGGTAGAGCTAAGCGGTGGGCTGAATATCGCGGCAGATCTTCTGGTAAACTCGTCGCGGTACTGGGCGCTCGTTGGTGGCATTTCCTTTCGAAGGAGGAGGAAGCGCGCACCGAGCGGCACCGTGACGCTCATGCGCCTGGCCCGTACGTGTTGTTTCTGATCTTCATCTCTTTTCGCTGATTCGGTCATAGGCATTGGCATTGGAAAGGAGTATATGATTGGCCCGATCATATTGAATTACCCGAGTTTGATGATACAGGACTTCTCTGGAGGGATCAAATATTGATCAGTTGAGTAGTGGTCGATAATCGAAAATATACTCACAGCAGATCAGCTTGAGCTTACATATACGTGAAACCGATTAGGTATGTACACAATACCGTACGCCTATTTACATTTCTGCTTATACAAACCACAACTAAATTTAACACTTTGCGTTGTAGGAACAAAATGGTTCCATAATCCACTCAAGCCTTAAAAATTTGTTTCAAATAAGCAGCAGGTCTTCAACCTCCATTGGCGGGGACGGCACACTCCACGGCCAGTTCTGCGCTATCTGCCAGACCCATTTAAGTTCATTATCGGAAGTGCAAATGGCATATCTGTTTCCGATGGTGCCTCCCCTATCCGAATGAGGACGGTAGCGATCGCCGTGTCTCTCCGACATGGGCTGTATAAGAATTACAAACCTGTTCGAGTTTAATAACTCCGTGGCTGCTGTCCAACATTTGTTTTCTAATACAACATCACCGCCAGATGCATGCTTCATTCCAGAATTATGGTCCTTCTCTACACCAGCAACGACCGAGTAGTCTTTGTACTGGATGTCGTGTTCTCGGGTCACCTTGTAGACAAACCACGGGCCTTCTAAACCCTTGGATGTGATCTTCGCGGTAGGACTATCGGCTCCGTCGTACACAAGAAGCCCTTTGGAGAATGCCGGAGCCTGGTCGTCGTAAGACGTGCGTATATATGGCCTGCGTGGAGCCCACGAAAAACCTGCGAGCTGGTTGAGCCGGGGCGCATTAGACATAAGAAACGCTGTACGAATCTGTCGACCGACTAGTGCCTTCCACATTGATTCTGCGTCGAAAAAGGTCCCTGATCTGCTTAACAGCGACCATATGACTATATCGTCCCCCTCTCGCGTCGCATGACGGTGGCTGAGGAGGCTTCCTGCGCTCTCCAGGGATTGAACGATCTGGGCAACACCATCGCCAGAAACACGGTTTGGCAGTAAGTGTTGGTTCGCTAGGAATATGACGACCAAGTCGATCCGCCCTCTTTGATGGACTTCGGTGAGACAATCTCTCAAGGAAATTATCTCGTTGTTTGCGCATAGAATGTGGAGATTTCCACACCCCTTTATTGCTTCGAGCATCGTCCAAGCTCGAACGTTCCAGTTGCAAACGAGAAATGTGGCGAGGAGGGATTCCAGGAGCTGGGCCGAGCGACTCGAAACGTCGATCCTTGTAAGGTCTTTGTCGATAACGAGCACGAGTTTGCTGGTACTAAATATCCTGTTTATGTTTAATATCGCCTGCTTCCGCAAGTCGTGCTCTTCGGGGATACAGAGGGTATCGATCCAATACGAATCGCAGCCGTGCGATTTGGCAATTTTAGAAAATGTCTCGTGCAGGCATTTGTTCATGCCTGTTGCCGGGCGCCCGCCGTGACCATGACTCCAGACATGGGAAATTGCCATGGTATTGCTGGTGACTTTTGTATATCTGACCTTGTAGGGACTCCATGGTCGAGCATAGATACTAACCCCGACGGGACCATCAACAGACGAATAGCTTCGACGATCCCATACCACCCTCTTACACCCGCCACCGTGGCAGGTATGGACAGATTGTTCATCGGCAGCCAAACGCTTATCCTTGAACCTCCCACACTTCAAAGGGTCATCCCCAGCGCACGCACGATCCTCCTGCCACAAACACCGTGCGCTTTTCTCGCCATGCAGCCTGCCGTACGCCTCGTGAAAGTATCTGAAGTCCTGTCCGACCGATGCGCGACTGCTTAGCAGTAGCTCCAACGCCCAGCTACACATATAAGACACCATATTACTCCCCCGCCCACGCAGCGATTCTCGCGTCTCGGACGTGATGATCTTATTGCCGCGCAACGCCAGCAACCCCGCCCACTCTTCGTCGTAGCCGTAGGCCAGCATGGTTCGCAGCACGTACCAGAAGAAGAGCTGGAGGCTGCGGGTCCAGAGAGCCCATAGGTAGGATTTGACGACAGATAAATGACATTTTTTTTGAGTATGGGGGCTTGGGGCTTCGCTGGAGAATAGCTCATCGATGAGCTCGGTTTGGTAATTGAGGAGGCGGTGGATCATTGCGGCGAGCAGGTTGTGACGAGTAGGGCTAATTTGATCGTCGTGCTGCTGAACCTTGTCAGTGGCGTGAAACACTGCCATGGCAGGGCTATTGGCTTGGCTTGGTCGTCGCTGTTTTGGGAGATTCGCACATGGAAATATTTCTGCAGCGGCGAAGAACATGAAGCGATGCCCTGGAGACACGCGTCGACCTTGACGCAGGGCAGAACCTCGGGGAGACGCTGCAGTAGTGATACAGCGCCGCTCACCACATCTATAGTAGACTTTCGTTCCTGGCCGGGAGGCAGCCCGAGCCAGATGCTGGATTCTTCTGAGAGCGTGTCGTCGACGGCCAGAAGAGGATGGTCTGCCTTGTCTAAAGAGCTTATGAGACGATCTACAACCAATCGAATGTGTCCGAGCTGCTCGTCGTCCGTGTTGGCGTCTAGAACGCCTGGACATAGCCTGATTCCGCATATAGCTGCAAGGCCGACGTTTGAAACTGGGCGTGCTTTGGCTAGTCCTTCGCGCCATACAGCTTCGACTTGGTCGCGAGTGAAGGTGTTGTTGGTGAGGATAACTGGCATTGTGATGGTTTATAAAGAACTAGATGTATGAACAATATACATGTAATATTAGCTTTCCTAACATACAAGCATCGCTAGGCAGACGCCGGCGGTTTGGAGGAAATCGCTTAGTCAGTTCTGTGTTACCTGAGCGTCTGCCAAAGTATAAATCTGGTGGGTAAGCAAAGGTTTGAATATTCCACTCACGATTTAATTATACTAATTGAATTCTTAGTTTTAAAATTTTTTATTAAAGACTAGAAAACAAAGTTCTTTAATACCACTATCCGACGGTTACAGAAGCAACGACTGATCCAGAGCACCGCGCAGAAGTCTATCCCCAACCAACGAGCGGTTCATCGACGCAGTGACCCAACTCTTATCATGATTCTGGAGGTGGTCCAGACTCCCCTTCTCAAGCACCGCAGCCCCCCTCTTATGAGCCCGGAGCTGCTCCAGCCACGCCTGTCGCCGCGGATTATCGACCAGGATCGGATCCAGCCACGCCGTCCCCTCGGCCGAGCTATTCAAGTAGATAGCGCCCATCATCTGCGTGCGGCCGGAGAACACGATCTTCGTACTATCAACGACAACATCATCCTTACCCAGCCACTCCGCCACCAAAGCCCTGCTCGAGTACGCCCAGTGGATCAACCGCGCCGCCAGAATCAGCGCCGCCATGCACACGCCGTCCAGGTTCTGCGCCGCCGCGACGTACGTCATGGCCGCAAGCTGCACCCCCTCGGCGAGCAGGAAGCAGTTTGCCAGCAGCCCGCTCGAGGCGTCGAGGGTGATCATCGGCTTGTTCACCAGGCAGTCGATCACGCCGCGGTCGCCGGCGAGCAGGTACCACTCGCTGGCGTTGGCGTGGCACGCCGCCAGCATATACCCGTCGTGCGCCTCGTTGTTTGTCAGGAAACTCATCGGGCGGCGGAATGGGACCCGGTAGCTGAGCGCCTTGACGAGGAGGGTGCACGCCACCAGGGCGGTCGTGCCGTAGCAGCCGATCAGGGCGAAGGCCACGACGAGGGAGATTCGGAAGGCCACGTCGATGGCGGTGAGGATGCCGGTCTCCCAGAGGGTCTTGGAGAGTCTGACTACAAGGCGTTGTTTTGTCGCCCGCTTCCGGGCGAAGCGTTGGACGTGTAGGGTCTGGTACCGTCGCCAACCTGTCTGCATCGTGTTTTTCGTTTCCGGCTGTTCTTCATAGAGGGCGGGCGTTTTTTTGTCCGAGCGGGCGTATTCGACGATCTTCTTGAAGGCGTCGCCGTTGGCGATGGGGAAGATGGAGCCCCAGCTGACGTCGAAGACGGTCATTGATAGCCCTGCCTTGGAGCTGGCTTCATCGTAGAAGCTCTGTCCGGAGCTGAGGAGATTGTAGATGTTCTTGTAAAATCCTAGTCTGGGGCAGAGGTTGATTGCGAGTCGGCCCTTGAGGGCTAGTTGGCCGACTAACTGATGGCTGTCCACAGCGGTTGCTAGATGGATTGCGAGGGGAATCAACGATGCCCATACGGTCACTATGGGTGGGATTTGTCGGATTGGGAGAATCGAGGGTGCGGATAGAGTGTCTTGAGGGTCGAGGATGTTACTGACATTACTCGCCATGGTAGGGAGAAAGCGATGCTAGAAAGAAACGACGTTCCTTGAGCCTGTGATTAAGTGAGTCTGGCTGGTAAGGGGAAGGTGGTGGTCCATATAGGACCGCACTAAGGCATATTCTGGAGGGACTCTCAGGCGTCGAGTCCGCCTTGTGGGCCTTCGGCTATCGATGGTCATCCTTCGCCTGGTAGCAGCATAGAGCTAATGTGGTCATGATGCATGGCTGGTTTGATTCGTCATTAGGGGCATGTTTCCGCCAGTAGCGCACGAGTCTCGGTTCTTAGCCAGCATCAACTTAATCTGCAGCCTGAATCCTTGGAAGTACGTCAAGAGCTTGTAGCGATCGGAAGGATAGACAGAGATTTAATAGATAATCACTAGATATCAGCTGCGGCGAAATGATCGAACTTCTTTGAAGTCACAATGTCAACGTATATTAATTCCCCACTTTCAAGCGCGTGAGGCGTATTGATGGCGGTGTAAAAGTTGGCGGGGACGATCGCATGTACGAACCAGCCACAATGGTCGCTCGCCACCGTGGGGTAACATTGCGAAGGTACAGCGGTCGTAAGACGATGGCTTTGTTTCAACTGAATTGCAGCCGCTTCAGAAATCCATTTCGGGACATTGAGGCAATTGTGTGTTTGAGAATATCTCAGTCGTTGATGGTATGTCACAGAGAGAAAGAGTAACCTTATACATGGCCAACGCAAGCCGTGAGGCAAGCCTGTGAGTATGCCCAATAGACACGACATATGAAAACCGTCAGGAGTTAGATAAGGAATAAGATCATCTCTCTAAACTGTTAGTACGTGTTATCCCCTCCAGCGCTGGATTTCTGCATCCTTTTAGTGCATTTTTTAATTGGTATAAATTTATTGCCAAGGAAAACATTAAAATAACCCACCTAAAACCACCTAAAATAAGCACCTAAAAAAATAAATTTTAGGTGGAACTTAGGTGGTTATTATAAATGGTATAGCGAATAACCCCCCTAAATTTTTTCTGTGCCAATTTTAATTGGTATATATGCCTTAGTAAACGCTCGGGCACTATACCTAACTAAAAGGGTGCAGAAATCCAGCGCTGGAGGGGATACGACTCCCGGCCAGAACGCAGGAATAGACAAGACAGGAAGTAAGAGCTCCTCTGGGTCACCAATAAATGGCTCATATCCAGGGATCGGTGTGATCGAGCCGGACTATTAAATATGCCCTGACCCAACAATAACTAGGGAATGACCATAATAACGCGGTAACTGAAAAGTAGGCATAAGACCTGAGGGTGAACAATCAGGTAAATCAAACTAAGTACCTTTAATAAAACTATATTACTTTAGGTCTATTTTATTCACTACCAAACGGATAGTTCATCCGTTTTTACTCTGAGTTTTTAAGGACATATGGATATAAGCTCAAATATGAGGATAGTATGACACTGCGTGTAATTTATTATTAATCAAGCCCTAGTCGCGGTTCACAGCTTGGCTATTAAAATAATGACCGTCTGTTATTGTAGATTATTAGTCTGGCTATTCGTTTTACAAAGTTTGGTTCAACCACGCAAAGATAGTACGAGCTAGCTCCTGCTGAGCCCCCGACTGGCAGTGATACCCAGCAACCCCCATAAATTCATGGAAAGTACCCCTTTCACCTAGCGCTTCTTGTACCTTCTGCGGCTGACCCCTGAAGATAGTCTCAAATTCGGCGTCGCCTACAAAGACAGGCATGTCGATCTGATGAATAACATTTTCAATTCTGTACTGCTGAGAAAGGTCGAGAAACTCGGATGGAGAGTGAGTTTTAAACGCCCAAAGACCGTAGTCCAAACCCCATTCGGCCTCGGTGGGGATCTCACCAGCGTCTCGTAGAGAGAAGACCTCGTTGTCGAACTGGGTATAGTTGCCGGCTTCGTAGATAGAGATAAGCTCTTCAGGGAATTGGGAGGAAAACCCGGCATATAAATCCCAGATTCCACCAATCAGCACGGTCGCAGATAAGCGAGGTTCGAAAGCAGCTGCACGAGCAGCGAAATAGCCGCCTAAGGAGTTACCAACCAGGACAAGGCGACTATCATCTACCACCTGCCTTCTCTCCGAGAGGACGTAGTCCACTACAGGAGTGACTACATGTTCCCATTCGGGAATAAAGCCAAGGCCTTGAGTTCGACGAACGGTATTCTGACCGGGACCTTCGTAGGTGATGCAGTTCCAGCCGCGAGCGATAGCGGCCGCGCAGTAGTAGTGGTATGAATCCTCCTGCGCGGCATCGAAGCCATTTCCGACAATCATTGTAGGTAGCTTTGCGTCTGGGTCCTCGGAAGCCGAATACCAGATTGCTTCGACGGTGAGATTGCGCCCAGTTGAATGAATTTGGACACGTTGGCCAGGGATAGGCAAAGCAGCAATTGCCCTATCAAAAGCGGCAGTCTGCTCGTCCCATATGGTCTGGATAAGTGGGTTGCTCCAGTCACGGTGGATATAGACATCCGCTCTTCGGTAGTAGTGAGACGCAGAGAACCACGAATCTCTCACGTTGATGGGGTCATAGGCATTCTCAGGATCCTCAGCCCGAGCCTTGGTCTCGTTCGCAAGTTTGTAAAACTCCTCATGGTAGGAGTCAAAGTCGCCAGGAATGATGTTCCTAACTGCGCCAAGAACTGGACCAATGTCCGATCCTCCAGAAAGCGAATTTTGGAGGGCTACAAGGTATTCGAAATTGAAGGCGGTATCGTTGCTCAGTTGAAATGTTGGCGGGCCATCATTGGTTTCGTTAACAACCCCGGCGGTGAGACGGGAATGCGCCAGTACCGCGAAAACAAAGCCAGCATAAGGGGAGAACTTCATAGTCAATGGAACTAAAACGATGAGGAGGCACTTAGAAAAGGTAGAGTGGTTTAATCGAAGTTGATATTTTGAATGTAGTTTGATGATCTATTTTCTTTTTCATAGCTGGGCTGGATATTATATTTATATTTAATCGTCATTTGGAGTGTGCACGACATTTTCGGTAACATTAAACGTTACGATAGTGATATAAACCCAGCATAGATCGGTGTGCTACATCAGGATTAGTTCTATGTCATACGATATGTTCGATTACTATGATCCGTATCCTAGTGGCTGAGCGATAATTTATTATAATCTCACCTTTTCTGCCTAACCCTAATTGAGTATGTCTTTTGCGATGGACAACTACGATTGGCAACATCTACAACGCATGTAGCGTGGCGCAGGCTCACGCAGTCTCATGCAGAATAACTTAAAAAGCCTCTTCCTCGCAATGAACTTGCTCTTTTCGCATTCTCATCGAGTGGAAATTCTTATTCTTTGTACGTGGGCAGCTAGATGGTGAGGAGAGCCGGGTAGTCGAAGCAGGCGATCGAAACCATCCTTCTCGTACTCGCTATCATCGTCCATCATCACCGGGAAGCGGCGTAGTGGACGTTTCAAGAGCGCAACTATTCCGCTGCACTATCTCCCTACCCCTACACATCGTCCACGTTCTCATCGAATCTTCACTATGGTCAACCATGGTCGATCACAAGGTTGCATTACCTGTAGACAACGCCGCGTCAAGTGTGACGAAGCTAAGCCCGAATGCCGCGCATGTCGGCGCCTCAACCTTAGCTGCGGGGGGTACAAACGACCAATCAATCTCAAATTTAAAGATCAGACTCACAAATTTGGCAATTCCGTTGCGATCTATGAAGCTCGAGTTGACAGAACCAAGACTATACCTAGACCCAGGCAACTAAAGAATCCCGACACTTCCGTGGATTTCTATCTCGGACACTTCGTCAATACTGGCCGTCGCATGGAATCAACCCGCGGCTTCTTTGATGTGCTTATTCCAGTCTACTCTGTGCAAAAACAAAATTCTGCACTTTCGCTCGCCGTGTCAGCCTTAGCCTCTCAATTCTTGAATCTCTGGCGTTCCGGGCCTGCGAGCCTATTGCCGTCGTTTGAATGCTATTCACAAGCTGTTGTTTCTCTTCGGAGAGCAATACGAGACCCAGTTGAGCAGGCTAGCCCAGCGACTGCACTGGCGATTTTGACGCTGCAATGGTATGAGAACGTTGCTGCGATATGTGGTAATCGAGTAGCTACGCGGACTCACCATGCTGGTGCATTGTCGTTACTCACGTCTATGAAATCCGACAACGGACCCAAGGATCAGGCAACAGTTGCATCAATTCGGAGGTTCATAATCCATGCCGAAGTCTCATCAGCTATGCGCCAGAAGCGTCCAGTACACAGTACTATCTCATCTTGGATTAGTAGCGGGGGGCTTTTGACTCTACCCCAAAACCCAAGTGCATTACTTGACTCTATTGGAGTAAGAGTTGCAGACTTGCAGGCGCGATACGGACAACATCCATTGACGTTATCCAAAAGTCAAGGGGACTTCGCAGCCGAGGCGGAGGAGATCTCTCAGGAACTGTTGATCTGGAGTCGGAACCTGCCGGAACACTGGAGGCCACGGAAACTCATCAGCGGACAAGACTTTGATTCATCCATCCCCGCCTACCGTTACACTTGCGAAGCCTACCCGTCGTCGCAAATTGCCAATATTTGGAATCTGTGGCGCGTGCATAGAATAGTGCTCTTCAAGATCTTGTTTGAATCACTACATCTAGAGCCACTGGATAACGACCTCGACACATACAAGCAGAGTTTTCAAGAGCTGGTGGATGCGATATGCTACAGCGTCCCCTTTTACCTCGGTAACCGTGTTCGGCCGATGTGTATTACTGACTTTGACGACACTTCGATTCTGCTGTGTGGTCATAGCCTATCTTTGCAAGACGGCCCAGCACATTCTCCGCAATCACCGACGATTTCAATATCAGACGACGAGCACAGACGGTGTGTCATCGGACAAGGTCCCTGGCATATCATAAATCCAATCAGTCGTCTCTTAACTCTCTTCACAGAGGATGACAATCATTATTTGACGGGGATTCTCAGATCCGGACAGCTTAAATGGATCCGCCGGCAATTTCTACGCATGACTACTCTGCTTCATTTTTCACCTCCCACTCAAAACAGCACAGTAGAAATTACAAATATAGAGTCATCAGGCGCGAAAGCTTTGAACATCCGGGCTAACGACCTTGCTAGCCGGGTTAGAAGAGGCGCAACATTCATGAGCGGCCCTTAGGTTTGGGTCTATTCTTTTCCCGCCGATCCACGATAACACATAGACTATCTAATGCGACCAGTAAGCATTAATCATGATATCATGGTAGCTTTATCAATTTTAAGACTATACGAGAGTCTGCATATTTACATAGCTGTGGAATCGTATTCTTAAACTTAGTAGCTAGATACATACTCATTGCAGCCAGAGACTGAACTAAGGGTTTTGATAAACTATCCCGATGCTCTGTTCCGTTATATGTACCACTAAATATAATGCCTCTAGTGTCTTTGTGCACTGATCTATTGTGTTGAACGAAATTTGCTTCTGTCGGGCTTATTGTGTACCCTACATGTGTTTTGATAGCCTAAAGCTTTCGCGTCAAACCTGATACCAGCACTCGTAACCATCAGAATTGAAATATTGTCCGTAGGCTCCGGGAAATACTCTAGAACCATTTCATTCTTATTGTATTCAGATGGAACGTGACGGCACATCAACAGCGTATCGTCTTCTTTAGAATATCGATCCATGGCTGTAAAATACTCTTTATCAATGGAAGCAATCAACGGCGCACTCGACAGCCACTGCGCACAATCTTTTACCGATTTGCCGATAAATGGAGAGACAAAATCACTAGTTAGAGGAGCAACAGTGCTTTCTGGTAGTCTGTTGTCGCTTTGAAGTCTAGGCATGTCCTCATAGTTGTCGGTGGCCACCCAGAGACCCTATCCTACATCGTCGTTGCCTTTCTTTGCACGACATAAAACTTCGTTGATATACTATATAAGTAAGGTTGATGAATTATTGGATGAGTGTAGGTGAGTACCTCAACGTCTATATCCTGTGCAACAATGAACAATGCAAATGGAGGCCGCTGAGCCATTGTGATGCATGTTGTTTGGCCTAACCATATATTAAATTTCGATTTGTTTGACGCCTTGTCTGACGGTTTAATCTATGTAAGACCTTAATTTAAGTTTCAATACATATTTCAGACGACTTTTGAAGATAGCATAGGAGAAATATAGTTAAACTATCCAAAGAAATACAAAAATGGGCGACAGCCCGCTTATAATATGTATGTGATGGTTAACTGTCGGAAATTACCTGACTTCCTGACTTTAACAATGACATCACCAGGCCTCACAAATTTTTCCCTGAGGCAAAAGCCCAAACATCTACCGCCTTTCCCATCACTTTCAATCGTCGTTAATCATGTAGTAAAACAAAACCTATTCCAATATCGCTAATCAAACCAAGAGATTCGACTTTGAATTTGTTAACCTCCATACGCACCTTCAGCTTCATTGCTTGTTGTGGTTGAGACCTTTTTCAACTCCATTCTGATATTTGTTCTTTGAGCTCCTTCAAGACTACTGCAGCCGATTGATGAACGCTAACATCCTTCTTCAAAGTCGCCCTGAATGGCAGATTCACCTTCAAAGTCCGAAAGACATATTAGGTCAACCGCAAGCATAGAGTCCAGACCAAACTCGCCTAGTCCCTGGGGAAGACCTAATGCCTCATGGGAAAGTATGACAAGATCAGCTATTTTCCTGGATGTTTAGTACCACCAGGAGACAGCAAATGGTGTAGATTTGTAGACTATTTATTGAAACCAATCAAACTAGAAGGGCTCTTGATTTTGCCAACAACATTGGATCAATAAAACAAAATGTTCGGCTAAACCTTGATATCTAGCTCTTCAAACAGTATCTTTTTGACTGTTTCATTAAAGGCCTCGATCTTGTCCTTTTCATGATATGCAGTATTAAACACTGTGTTGAACTCCATCTGGTCTCTGAACGTCCATAGGTACAGCATGACCTGGCGCACGTAGTACTCGACACCGATAGAGACATGCTGGACAGTAAATCCATGATCCGCATTCCCCTTCTCGCGCGCAATGTATCTCTCCATCAGACCCATGCTACTAATGTCCACATCGCTCGGTGGCTCGCCACCAGGTGGTATACCCTCAACCAGCTTCCCGAGCCTAGCCGCGTACTCCCGATGACTCCGCACGAACTGCTCGTTCAGTCCCGCGCGATATAGCCCGTTGTACTCGGCCGCCATGTCCGTCCATGCAGCTCCCGCTGGTGCTGCGTGCATCCAACCCGTGGTGTAGATAACGCCCGCAAAGTCCCGTGTACCAAATTTCTTCTCGGAAATCCACGGTCGCAGGCTGAAGCGGATGGTGCTGGTGTAGTGACGCCCGCGCATGTCTGGTTCAGCATGCACGTAGTTAGCCTTGCCCACGCTGGCATGCACCGCACTTGTCACGCTCAGTCCACGCGCCTTGCATGCCGCCACCACCGCGGCCGTCTGCGCGGCGTCGAGCCGTAGCCGGGCGTTGCAGGATGCCGGACTCGCCGGCGTGCTCGCGTCGCCCGTGTACGCGATGCCGATCGCACCCGCCGCCTGATAGAAGGTCTCAACCAGCCGCTGCGCAGTCTCCACGATTCCTTCGTCCGGCAGGGCGGGAGTCGCCAGCGCCTCTTCGACAGGTGGAGCCAAACGCGCCGGCTCCTGGCCCCAGGCCAGCGTGTTCGCGGACGGCAGGTCCGGGCCCAAGGCCGCCAGCTCGATCAAGTGGTCGAGCAGCATAACCACGCCCACGCCGTCGCAGCGCCAGTGCGCTGAGTGGCCCAGCAGCTCGTTCGTCAGTGGCAGATAGGTAAGGGTGGCACAGGGCCCCAGCGGGACGAAGGGCTGGTGCTCGTCCGCCGATAAATTATGGACCACGAAGAAGGTTTCATCGGTCCACTTCTCCAGAGCGGCGGCATCTGCAGGGACACGGTAGCTGACGACGTTTCTGGTGTCGTCGAGCGTGGCGGCAAGCGTGGGATGGTGGAACCGGAGGTGCTGCCAGGCGGTTCGGAAGAGGGAGATCAGCTCGCCAGCTCCAGCGTTGGCAAGGGACCCGTGTGGGCTAACTCGGGCGCTCGAGTTGACCGACCAGTTCGAGCGGCCCAATTCTTTACCGGGGATGCCGACCAACTTAATGAAATATTCATTCTCCCCTAGCGGGCGAGTGAATTGCCCCCGAGAGGAATCCTTCCACGCCATGATTTAGATCGGCCGTTCGTCTAAAAGGGGCAATAAGTCTTAGCTTTGAGCTTCCAGCTCGTGCTTGGAAATTTGAGCATAAGCAGCAATACAAATTGTTGAGAGAATCCTCGTGCATTGTATTGCCACGTTTGTTGTATATACTCCCATGGGACTCTTAGACGCAGATTGCATCATATTGTTGTCAGCCGCGGCGTAGGAAAACGGAGCTACCAAGGGATTTGACTTGGCCTTTGTGCCTAACCTTCTACCAATGGATGACCACTCGCTTTGAGCACGAAATTAGACATGTCATATGCGACCACATGTGTGATGTGGGACAAAGACGTCGCTTGTTTTCCTGCTCCAGAAACTGCTAAAGTTTGCAGTCTGTAATAGTACAGCGCAAGAAATCCAGCGAGGATGCCAAGAGGGTAGTATTAGAGTACGTTGAGTTAGGTTTTGGTCCTGGGATGTTGCCCGGATCCGGCGCTACGAAAAGCCGCTAGAGGCGATCCTTTGGCCTAGAGTAGAAAATCCTCTCGGCGCTTACGATCACGTCCGCGTCACCGCCTACCCTAGCGACAGATATTCTAGGGATCAGGATGGATTGGTATATCAAGGGGCAGTCGTTCTGACATTGAATTGTTCAAGCCAAAAAATCACTAGGCACGTATAGCGTTGATAAATTGAATGGTATTCAGCCATGAGTGCACGGAAATGCAGGGTTAACTATAACCCTGAGTACGTAGAATATACAATAATATAATTTAAGGTTGCGGATTATCTATAATTTGTTGTACAGTGTAGGAATGCGCCTCTGGTGCAATCATTTCAAACGATCTAGAAGTACCACTATGAGGTTCTCTGTCAAACATAGAAGTGCCGTGCTACACATAGCGATGTCGTGTCGTAGACATGTACCTTTTTTTGCGCCTGATAGCCTGATCATATAGGAAATTGTGATTAGAATCGACGTATAATTTAACTCGCGGCGCATGAAATCTGGGATCTGAGTGTAACGGCACGACCGCCTGATTATATACAAAAAATTAGGATTGTGTGCCACGTATGATCTTGCAGTGTAGGGATGCGCCTCAGACGCCGCAACGTTTTAAACGACCTACAAGCGAGTATTGGTCATCGTCGTTGCTGCCTCATAAAGCTGGGCTTAGGCTTAGGTCATCACTAATCGAAATATGTGCCTACGAGGCTGAGCCTCAAGATAATGCCGGCAGTGACAGCACGCCGATAGTAGGTTACTGTACTGAGCCTTCACATAGGCCCGAAATATACTACCATAGAGGTATCAGAATATTGATATGCCAGAAGACCGAGCAGACCATTGTAAATGCGGCTTAGTCGCCATCCATAAAATTCGTTCATCGATCGACCCCAAAGTTGACCATGTCTTTGTGTCGATCAAACGAGCTCTTTGGAATGCCTTAGCGCCTAGAAGAGCTAAGCGGAGGCTTTAAGAAACCGAAAGAGTTCTCTACGTTGGATAGAATTTAGTAATTTTACGACATTATGCCTACATCACTGCATCGAGTACTATTGTACTTTCATGCTTCTACTTGTATCTTGACACGAGCCTTGGAAGATTGGAAGGCATTTCCGCGGGGCTTGGAAGAGTATTGAAAGCTTTTATTTATATACATAGTTTGCCATTGTATGAATGCGAAGCTTGCGCATAGATTAGCGAGGTGTCAGCGTTCACTTAGGGATCTATGACTATTCATAGATCGACACTTATGCCAAACGGCCCCATGTAAGGCTTTTAGACCGTAACGGTGAGAATTCACTATAGACGTACTAATCAGCGCTCTGTGCCTCGGTTATGCCGATCATGTTTGATCGTCATTTGTGAAGCAATATACGTCATGAGTAAAAGCTGAGTGTCCTGACATCGTCACGGTAGCACATGGCAGTCGATGACCCAAGGTCAAAGAGATGCAGATCTTTACTACAGGACAGAAGTAGCTCATAATTAGAATCTCTAGAGACTTGACGTGTGTACTGAAGTCTATATAAACCCTTAAACCCTCCCCTTTATATCCAAATTAATTCAATCAGAACCTCATCATCACAGCAATAACCCGATTTTATCAACAACTATCTCAAGTCTGTCCTCAAAATGCAAGGCATCTACGCAACTCTTTTTGCAATCGCCATTACTCTTACAACGGCTGTCCCAACCCCTACTAGCGATTTCCCATTGCTCCAAGACCTAGTTCTCGACAACGGTCACCACCTCATGATGTACGGCGAGGGCACCTCGGCCAACTCGACCAATGTTATCAAAAAGCGTCAGTGCGGAAATGGAGATGATTTTCTTATTTGCGATGATACCTACCAGCTCGCAACTCGCTCCGTTTGCGAGAGTCTCGCGGTTGACCTCCAAAACAACCAAGAAAGAATAGGCCATTTCCCACGACATATATGTCTCCAAGAACAGAGTGAGCGTTGTTGTATCAGCTGGGACACCAGTATACCGATGGATGGTAGCAGTTTGTCGATGCTGTACCCTGGGCATGTACGTCTGATTGATAGATGCACCTTTAGCGAAGGGAGGAGTGTAAGCGGAAGGGCATCAGTGAATTTAAATGGCGTGTGCTTACAACAATGCGTTTCGAATCGGCCAACCTACTGCTAGTTTAGCCCGCTATAATAAGTGGGATTTCTGAATACTAGACATCCACGGATCCACTAAAGGAGGGGGATAGAGGGGACCACTGGAGGGAGAGATGTTTGTTACTGGTCTTAGTGGTGAATATCTCGCTATTTACCTAGCATTTGACGGTCTTTGAGGTTATCTCTTTATTGGCATTGTTTAAATTTGAGATGGTTCTTAGGCTGCTTTCTAATAGAATCGACGACAATAGACTAAGTTTAAATAGACAAATTACCACAATTCGCCGTCTATGCCAACTGCATGATCTGCATATAATTCCAACGTAGTGGGATACATTACAGTTTCTAGGTTTTGCCTCATTAAGTCCATAAAAGCCGTATGGAATCTATATTTATGATTATTTCTTAATTGCTAACAACCATGTGGTAATGATCAATGGGCATTTGTTGAAATAGGATGCTAAACACAAAAAAATTATAGATTCAAATGTATATATGTTAAACTACCCAGCTGTTTCCCCAGCTGTTTCCAGTTACACAAGTTTATCCTGAATGCTAGATTCTTGCTCGATCTCGGTATTATTTTATGTATCACAAAGAGTTTTGCTCATAATTTTTTTTACAATCCATAGAGAACAGTTATAATTACATTTTAGGCGATAGACAAGTCACATCAATCGGGAAATCTTTCTGTGTCAGGAAGAATATGGTGGCGGCGCTACGAAATATACTCCGACCCCCACATCTCGGTGACTAAATGAAATCATAACTGCAACCCACATACCCCGCCGACGCTAACCCAGCAACCGACTCCTAACAAATTCGAAATTTATTCTAGAAATGAAAATAAGTTAAAATTTAGCTACCGGATGATCTTTTTCGATTTTGGCATTTCTATTCAATTGAACAATGGCAGTCTCAACTAGACAACGATCCCTTTTAAACGTCCCCGTGGAAGTGGTTATCAATGTTATTGGGCAGCTTGATTGTCACGACGTAGCAAGGCTATCTAGAACATGCTACTACTTAAGAGATCTTTCAGAGACTAAACTGTATTCAGATGTTTCTTGCGTGGATCTTCGAAGTTTCGGAAACTATTTGAAGGTTTTGAATCAATATCCTGAACGTTCAAAACAGTTGAAGCAAATTCAGATGAATGGCATAATTGGAAAACTAGAACTCCAACAGCTGCCCCAGGGTATAATCGGAAAACCTCAGCCTCTTCTAGAGCTCCTACAGCTGCCTCTCCCCAAGTTGAGAAGCCTCTGGCTGGGTGGAAATCATCCTCGATACACAGACGCCGAGCTTTCCTTGACGATTATAAGCAAAATTCTTCAATTGCCGTCACTTCAGAGCTGTAAGTCGGCCTTCTGATCTTGAATTCTCGTTCCAAGTAATTGACGAATAACTTTAAACAGTCAATTACAAACCAGTTCATGACACCTCACGCTTATCACCAACTCACATGCTAGAGCAGGTAGTGCGGCATACAAAACTCAAATACGTAGGGTTCCGTAGCGCTGTTTTTGACATTAATGGCGCCAGAGAGTGCGAAATGCAGTGTCCTAGTCTCAAAGAAAACAAGAATCTAGGACCGTTGGAGATAGAGCTCATTCAATGCTCGTTTGGTGTCAGTGAGCTCGAGTATTTTCTAGAAATAGCTCCGGGAATAACCTCCGTTACTATTTTCCACACGGAATGCGACCCTTTGGGCAACGAGAATCGTAACGAATTCGATAGTCACAAGTACTTGGAGGCTCTCCTGCCGATATCTCAATCCTTGGAGTCGCTGAAAATTGCTGATGCAGGCCGTTTCAACCCACCGGGCCTAGATCTCTCTCCGTTTGTAGCCTTGCGACGATTGAGGGTTGAGTTCAGCTGGCTGTTCGTGGCTCGCTGGGATAAAGAATTCGAGTTTGTGTTGAAACGTCTACCTAGCTCTCTAGAAGATATTTCGATAGATTCTTGGTTCGAAGGGTTCGCCTGCGGCGACTTCGATGGTATCGGCACTCCTAGAAGGGACGTCGCGTTTTGCGAGCGGCTCCTTGCAGAGAAAACAAATCGACTCCCGAACCTCAAACGTGTGCGCTTTTATTATCATCACGAAGTTGATCTATTGGGGATCAAGTCGTTTCTACCTGAACTCCAGGAAGTTTCTGATCTATTCGGCATTGAATTTCATACAACCAGCGGAACCATGAACCAATGGGACCCAGATGTAGTGCCGGGAACTTACTTTTGACGTATGGTTGCGTGGTAGTTGAGATGCTGAGCGAATCTGGGATTCCGTGTAAGCTACATACATAGTTTGGATGATTATCGTTGCTGTGCACGACGCAGATAGGTGCGGTATCGAGGAATCGGGGTTATATATATTACCGTAATGGGAATTTTGTACTGGTTTAGGCGAAACAGACCAAAGAAACACATTCGCTGCCTAAAACTGGTCGATACTACTTTCGAGGCTGTTACAAACGAGTATTCACTTTTCCACACAACTGTTCATGGTGAGAAGCTGAATTATTCTATTGCTCTTGCGCCTATTGGTATGAAGACTTTTACTCAGTATAGAATTATAGGCTTTCTTTAATAAAAAGCTAGAGAATCCCAAGCGACTAAAATCCGGGCGTTCCAAGAACATGTCTAACCAAGAATTCCCTATCAACCCTCGGTCCTATTATCCCCGCTTCTCGAAGTTCTTTAAGGGTTTGTTCGGCGTTTATCTGGAACGGCAGCCACCCAACATTCGTCCATGTTTCAAGAACTTCTGCTTGCATGGTGAAAGCGGGGTTACGTCGCGCTTTTAGGGCCGCAAACCATTCTTTTGGGTGCACGGTGATCGGACTTTGACCATCGTGATCCGTTCCAAGAACATCTCCGAGTCGATCGTAGGGAATGTGCTCCTCCGCCACGACATGAATGATGTTTGCTTGGTCATGTTTTCGTGACTTCTGTGCGAAATACACCATTGCTTCGACTAAAAAGTCCGCGCTAATCCAGGACATTCCACCGCCTCTTGAACTGCCAAAGTCCGGTACCAATCCTGTTTGCATTATACCTTCAAGAATACGACGGTTGATATCATCGCGTGCTAGAGAGGTTTGAGACATGCGCCCGCTACCGCACATACACGATCGTATGATGTTGACTGGAATCCCAAGGCGTGCTGCTTGACAGAGCATTTTCTCGCATACCCATCGTGCCTTGAGGTATCCAAGAGAGCCATTACAGCCAGGCTCTATGTGGGACATTTCGATTTCTTCTCTAACGATCTCGTCTATTGTGGAAACTGTGTCAATCCACGCTTGCAGATGCGGAACACCCCATGTTGAGAGGTAATGGATTGCCATGGGTCCATTCGTCCCGGTACTGGCCAGGGAGATAACAAATTTGAGTGGATCCACGTTCGTACAACGTAGGTTCTCGTAGCGTTTCATGAGTGAGACGTCAGAGTCCAGATAGTAGATAGTACTAACTTCGCTCTTCAGCAGATCAATATTTGCCTCGGAAAGTCCCAGATGCCTCCGAGATAGGTCGCCACTGTATCCAAAAATTAAGGAAAGAATATCGGCATGAATACTATCTCGCAAGCCCCAGTGCTCAAGTGCTTTGAGGACTTGCGATTTTGCACTTCCGTCAGCTTCGTTCACGGCAACGCAATGAATGCGAATTCTTGTCTTGGATAGAAGATGGTGAATAAGGTGAGCCCCTGCCATAGTGCACGCGCCTACTATAGCGATGGCACTTTCTGGATTTGTATCTCCGTTAGGTTTAGACAGTCGAATGTCGGGGATACGCGCTTCTGATTCCCAGTCGATTAACATGTCGGTTTCTGGAGAAGAAGAAATTCCCGTGACTGATTGTTGATCCGAGGACGAAGCATCAATATCTGAATTGATCCTAAAGTAAGAGTCGTCCGTGAGGTTTGAGAACGGTGTTTCGGCTACTAGAGTATAATCGGGATTTAAAGAAGATAGCAGATCCGCAAGGCCTGACAAAGTTGAGTTTGTAAAAATGTCGACTAGTGTAAGTCGAGTTCCGAAAACATTAAAAATGTCTTCTTGAATTTTCAAGAGGAGAAGCGAATGGCCACCTAGGGAGAAGAAGTCGTCATCATTTGAAATAGGCTGTTCGATGTTTAGCGCAGCCTTCCAAATATTGGCAATTTTTTCCTGTATGCTGGGCATTTCTACTTCGGGCAGCGACAAATAGGAGCTGAACTTAGTTTTCTTTGTTGCTGCAGCCATAGACTTTAGAGCGCTGTAATCAATTTTACCCGACGCTAGTTGAGGAAGATGTGTAATGATTGACAAACGGGTTGGAACCATGTAAGATGGAAGCTTTGTCCTTAGGTGAGTGTAAAGCTCCTTACGTAAAAGTGGATCGACGTCGGCAGGATTCTCTGAGTCTCCAACAGCCAGGTAAGTTGCGATTATGCCTTCCGACTCGAGGTAAATAGTAGCCACGGCTTTAGCACCGTACATGTTCTCCTCGATGTCTTGGAGAATTGTATATATCGTATTGTCTATCTCATCGAGTTCTGTCCTCATCCCTCGGATTTTCACCTGACGGCTACTGTTTACGCGGCCAATTATTTGATAGTCGCCTTGCTCAGTGACACGAACAAGATCACCGGTTTTGTACAATCTACTACCATGGCGGCGCTGTTGGAGATTTGATGAATCTTCGATGAATGCAGCTTCTGTGAGCTCGGTACGGTTCAAATAGCCATTGTTGACTATGTCCCCGGCAATAAACAGTTCACCTTCATCACCCTGCGGTACTGGTTCAAGTTTGTTGTCGAGAACGAAGAATTGAGCAGGAAATAAAGGTTTCCCAATGCTGAGTCGCACACTATCGGATACTTTTGGTGAAATTTTACCCAATGCGTTGCAAACTGTGGTTTCGGTGGGACCGTAGCCATTAAACAAGGAGACTTCTGGAAGACCAAGAGAGTAGAATTGCGAAGACAGCCAAGGCGGAACTTCTTCGCCACCGATGACGAGACTTTTCAGCGATGTCCAGCATCGTAGCTTAGCTCTCTCTGTGGATAACAAAAGCTTCAGTTGGGTGGTTGTTAGTGCAAGATTGCTAACTTTGTTCTGGACTGCAAACTTGACAAGATGCGAAGGCGAAAGACGCTGTTCTTGACTTGCAATAACAAGCGTCGCTCCGCGGAGAATCGCTCCGTAGATTGAGGTCAAAGACATATCGAATACCGGAGAAGAGGCCAGAAGCATTCTGTCTTCCACATCCGTGCCTATGAAATCATGATAGCTCTGCATTGCATATCTTAGCTGACGATGACCCACGATAACCGCTTTGGGTCGACCGGTTGTACCACTCGTGAAGATGCAGCAAAACCCACTATCGGGACTGTAATAAATTGCCTTGTTGTGGGATTGATCCGCCAAAATACCTTTGATGGCCTGGACACGACACTGCAAGTCCGCAACGGCCCCATTACTGTCGTCAAATCCGGATAGGACAAATTCGATCTCTGCCTCTTGAGTCATGACCTCTATTCGTTCCGCTGGGAATGTAATATCTATAGGAACATAGACCATCCCTGCACGAACAATGCCGTAAATCGCGATTGCCAGCTCAACACTTGGTGGGCAGTAGAGGCCGACTCTGCTTCCGGTAGTTAGACCCTGCGCGTGAAGGTGGCTTGAGACTTTCATTGTCGCTTCGTCGAGTTCGGAATAAGTAAGTGATTTAGAGTTGTCTAAAACTGCCACTTTGTTTGGGAAAGAGGTAACAGCTTTGTTGAACATGGACTGGAAAGGTTCTAGGTCTATTTTTTCGAGTACATCGTTCGATTTCTGGTGCTGATGATATAATGTTGCATTAGATTTGAGCGGCTTCAGTTCGCCAATACGGGTCTGTAGACCAACACGTGTAACATGTTCTACTAGGTCGATAAATTGTGAAGATATACCGATTATCGCGTTGGAATCGTAAAGAGTGGTATCAAATACCCAGAGGAGCTTTAGCTCACCCGAAGTAGCCTCTTCGATGTCAAGTCTAAAATCTGTTTGTGGCTTTGCGTTGAAATGCTCGTGGTTGGTAAGCTTGAAATCCTCATAGTCGCAATCTCTGAAATCTCCTGCTATTTGATAGTTAACCGCGATCTGGAAGATTGGGTTACAGTTGGGCAAACGCGCAACTTCTACATTCTGGAGTAGAATATTAATTGGTAATCCATGATGTTTGTAGGCCTCTAGGACCGTCTTGCGGTACTTGTCAAGGAATTCTCCGTACGTAATTTCCATATCCTCGAGTTTTGTTCTAATGGCTAGCATGTTGACCGTGAATCCAACCATTTCGTCAAATGCGCTGTGGCCTCTATCTCCATCGGCTATGCCGATAGTAACGTCTCGGTCTCCTGTAAGCCGTGTTACCAACAAGCTCAGAGTTGAAGTCATAAGCATGAATGGAGTTATGGATTGAATCTGGCAAAACTCCTTGGCTTGATCGAACAATTGTCGGCTTACTACGGACTCGTGGCTATCGAAAGTAGAAGTTTTCTGTATTGGGCGAGCATCTACAAGAGCCGCTGGAAACAAAGAGACCGTACTTGGTACACCAGCAAGCTGTTTCTGCCAATACTGCAGCTGAGGATCTATAATGCTAGGGTTCTGCATCCACGCATTCTGCCATAGAGTGTAGTCGATAAACTGCCAAGGACTTGGGTCTAGAACTTCTGATAGATTGCGTCCGCTTTTAGCAGCCCTGTATAGCTTCGCTGTTTCATCGAATAATGTTTTGACAGATGCACGATCCCAGGCTATGTGGTGCGAGGCGAGAAAAAAGCGAACTTCTCCAGATTTTGCCATCACAAGCCATCCACGCACGAGATCCGCTGCTTCGAGATCGAAGACATGACTACGTGCCGTCAACCTAACTTGTTCACATTTTCGTTTATAGTTTTCGGAGGATGTCTCAACGATAGTTAACGGGAATTTCGCTTCCTCTAACGGCAACTGCTGTAGTCCCTGGGTCGTATTGACGATGCGCGAATGCAAAGCCCCGTGCCTTTTCACAAAATAAGACCAAGCCTGGGAAAAGGCTGTGATGTTAATCTGACCAACTACGTCAGATTCAAGTAACAAGTTATTCATTGTTTTGTCCGTGAGCATCTGATGGAGGAACCACATTCGCTGCTGGGAGTTAGATAGAGGACGATACTCGATAGTTGCTGGGTCATGTCGTTTAGGGTCAGGTAGGTTTTGCAGAGTATCATCTGTAGAACTTCCCATCTGGCTGAGTACGCGGGTAAGGAGGTCTTTGACGGATTTGCACGTGAGCATATCAAAAACGGGGACATCAACACGTAGTTTCTTGAAGAACCAGTAGCGGCAGGCGATCGTGTTCAATGAATCAAGACCCCACGCGGCAAGTGTTGATGTTGGCTGAACATCCGAGGTATTCCGGCCGAGAACGTCACTCAAGCATTCTGCAAATGCTGTATGAAGCAATTCATACTTCTTCGAATCATCAGATTCGTTGATGGCTTCTAGAAGCGATTTTGATTTAGCTCCGGTAGAGCCCGATCGCTTGTAGTCGAAGAGATATCCGAATTCTGGCCAATCGGACCAGAATATCTGAGTTTGATCCGGTTTAGCCTGAATAACCCCATCGGTGTTGCAAAATCTTTGAAGTCCGGTACAGATCAAAGACCTTGTATGACTTTTTTCGTGCGCCTGGCAATAAGATTCGAGGACTGCAGCTTCCACTATACGGTCAAATTCGCCTGGAGTCAAGCAACGTAAGCCACTACGGGATAAGGTTTGAAGAAGTTCGGTGTCGTCAGCTAACGTTCCTAGCGAAGACATAGCTCCTAGAGCAATAGCTACCGCTGGGAGTGCTAACATGGACCTACGATAGGCGGCTAGACTGTTCTGGAATGAATTGCCCACGGCGTAGTTCGCTTGTGTCCGATTGCCAGACATGGAAGAGACCGAGGAAAACATAATAAACATATCCAGGCTATCATTTTTTGTCTCCTCGCTTAGATTCCAGGCTGACTT
>JANIPN010029940.1:42002-73953 GCA_027478595.1 Erythroxylum anguifugum
AGCGCTATCCCATTGATGTTGCGTCATCGTTGATAAATGGGAGTTATCTAGATGGATGGTCATGTTAAAGCATCCACGGACGGGTCTAGATGACCTCACATAAGAAAGGGCCTCCCGAACGGACATCTGATCGCAAACGTCTACGGACAACACTTGCAATGACCCTCCAAGTTTGCTGATTAGCTTGACAGCATTGGCAGCACCCGGTGTTTTCAAACCTCTTCTACTCATTGATACAAGGTGTCTTGCACCGCGTCTAATCATCCAAAGCATCATGTGTTGTCCGAGTCCACCAAGCCCCCCGGCAATGATATAATTGGCATCGGAGTGAAAGATCGGCAGATCCGGAGCTGCGGTAATAAGAGTTCTTGACCCCTCTAGGTTGCCACTATGTGTAAGGATGACCTGGCTGGGACTGTCGATAGCACTCTTGAATGCTTCGTTCACATCGGAAAGATTATATTGGGTGACATGGGACTCAAGAGCATACCGAGGAGTAAGGAAGCAGCGGGTATGTAACTGAAGTCGTGCGTCGAAAAGAAATTTCGCGATGTCTACGGTCCTATCGTTGACTGTAAATCCAACCCGGGGATCAAAGTTCAATGTGAAGTCTGCCGCAATGGTATCTTGCAGGACAGTGGAGATGTCCCAATGGAAACACACATTCGCAATCGCCTCTCCAAGTATTCCAGGAATCCTGATCAGTAGAGATTCGCCATCATGTGGCCGAACAGCCCCTTTGATTAAGGCAACAGCAAAGGAATATGCAGTGAGCTGCACGACCATGAGGTCCTCGTTTAGACCTGGAGGCAGAGGAAGAATTTGAGACTTTGGTACATAAGTAAAAGAACTGTGCGATCCAGCGGACCACCCTACAACTCTTTTATTGCCAAGGCTTTTGATGGTATTGCTATCTTGAATGATACCGCAAAAGAATCGACCTAACCCCTTAGATCGTTGCTGGAGCGGCGCTGTATCCTGAATGCATAACGCATCAAGGTGATCCACCACAGACGCAGTTATGTCGACCCGGATGGTATTAAGGTCCACCGGCACTTTCTTTGCTCGGATATCGGTCTTAAAGCAGACCTCTCGCGGAGATATTGGAATGACTTCGTAGAATTGAGATGCCACCGTTGAATCTTTCGGGAGTGGCGGTGATGCGCCCACAGCTGCTGCCAGTTGATCATCAGGCTCGTATCGCGTTATATGTACTTGTGACTCCCTGAAACTGAGTTCCGTTTCTTTGCTTCCTTTCTGGAGCCGTAACTGTACACTGAGTCCTATGTTGAGAATACATTCCGCATCTACATCATCTTCTATGGTAAGATTTGATGCCTTGAGTAAAGGGTATTCGGATAATAATGTTTTGATGAAAGCTCGGGCAACGTCGCTGAATGGACCGACACTCAGTCCTCTGGTTATCCATACTATGCTTTTGAGGTTTCGCAGAAGCGGCTGAAACCACGCCAGAAAACTTGAGTTACTTAGATCCACAAGAATGGATTGCTCTTGGCAGTCCATAATAATAATATGCTCAGTGCCCGCAATGTCTTGTACAACCGCCGAAGCATTGGAATATGCGTCCAAGTATATGACATTGGCCTTCCTATTAGGTTTCAGTTTACCGGCGGTTGGTGTTTTAGGCACAAGAACACGGCACTGAATTTCGGTATCGGGTATATAGTCTTCTCGTCTCCTTCCCAATGTCCAATAACCATCTGTTAGACCCAGGACGGTACCGAGTGGGTGAAACGATTCGCGAAATATGGACAGGTCGGACTGGGATCTTATAGAAACACAGGCTATAGAGGAAGATTCAAGTGACGGCATGTACTCTGAAACACACCCTGCGGAGCCAAAAATCAGATGGTATCGCTGATTTCCCTGGCTTTGAGATCTCTGGAACCCGTGTAGGCTCTTGAGACTCGAGTCTATTAGCGTTAAAGAACGATATCTCGACCTTTTTTTGGGTGTTTGGTATTCGATAAGACCTGCGATGATATGAACAACCTGCTCTGAGACGTCTCCGATTCCAATATCACACATAGGCCACTTATGAGTTATTAACTCGATAACTCGCTTTATCTCAATAGACCTGTCGCTTTCAAAACATGTGATATCAGGTAAAACGTATGGCTTCAGAAACAAGGAGTCTGTTGGAGGTTTCGAGTCTATTGTAGAGTCCACCTTCGTCCGGAGGCCGCGAATCGTTAAATGCAAATCTCCAGAAATATTCAAGTCCAGGGAGCTAACGCTTCTAATATTTGATAACAATTCTTGTTCGCAAAAGAAATAAGTGCTATCCCATAAATTATCTGCAAGACACACTTCGAGAGAGGCAATATAATCGATTCGGTGGCGGGCTAAAGTAATAGAAGATAAAATCAACAATTCGGGAACTTGAAAGACCGTTGACAGAGACAGAATTCTGTTCAAATATTTTTGAGAGCTTTTAAATGGGGATACTTCGCCTTTGGCTTTACCTGCTCCTATGTCCGAAATATTCAAGTGCTTTAGATCAAATAAACCAAGAGACTCGACGAGCCGCAGAGCCTTCACATTTTGGCTTATTGTTATTTCATTAACGATGGGCGATAATGATCTTTCGAGACTTAACTCAATATTGCCCAAGCAGCAAACGAGCCATGTGCCTTCTTCTTCGTTTAGGGCTGATATGCTAAAATCGTAGAGGTTACTTTTCGTGGTCTTAGTAAAACCTATAGAAGTATTTAGTTGATTAACTTCAACAGCTTTAAAAGGTATGCAAGTCGGAAATTTCACTTCCGTTAGGCGAATTATTGGTCCATTTAAATTATTAACTTTTTGGATCTGGGTAGCCGCCTCGATCAGCATGCTAATGCAGAACGCAGGGGTCAAAGTAAAGAGGGTTTCGGCAAACTCCTCGTCAGTCGTTGGAAGATCTTCAAGACTTGGCTTGTTCCTCCACATCAGTTGATTAGGATTGTCGCCAAAAGCCCTTGATCCAAGCAGCGGGTGCCGCGGAAATTGTCGGAACCTCAATTCACGGCTCGCGAGACTCTCAGCCCAGTGAGACTGAGAGTGATCCCAAACATATGTAGGCAAGTTAGTGAGAACTTTCGGTGAATTCACACCCCGTGTGGGATCTGTAAAATCGTGATTGCTGTTTACAGCCACTGTATCGATTGGTATCCCTGACACAAGCATGTTTACCACAGAGCCTAGGATTGCCCCGACAGCAGATTTGTCTCGTTCGAGAGAACTGAAGTACGGCACATCTGCAGAACTACTTTCGGCAATAGTATCTAATGCGCCGCTTTTCAAAGCAGGATGCGGTCCAATCTCAACAAGTATGATGGCTGAATTCTCCTCAGTCGCCGCAATCAAACCATCAGTAAACCTTACGGCTGAGCAAAGATTCTGCAACCAATAGTCCGAGGTCATGTCTTTGCTCGAGACTTTGCGAGCAAAGACTGTAGAGTACATGGCGCATGCTTGTTGTCCTCGCGAAGGAATGGAAGTGATGGAAGCATCATTAAGCGCCTGTCGATACTTGATGCCGGCATTTTCCATGTGACGCGAGTGATACGCCACGTCAGTCTTCAGCCTTCGATAAAAGATCTGCCTGTTCTTGCATCTGACTCCAAGTTCTTCTATTACGCTCTTGTCTCCAGAGATAGTGCAATTGGTAGGAGAATTTATGGCTGCTATGGTTGCGTAACCTGTCAGTTTCTCTAGAAGTGTCGCTACCTTGGTTCGATCCAATCCAACCGCACACATAGCACCCGAAACTTTAGTTTCATCGCGGTGGATCTGGACATACTTCCCACGAAAATAAGCGATCGCAATGGCATCCCTAATGGAGTAGAACCCAGCGGCATAAGCTGCTGCTATTTCACCCGAAGAGTGGCCGACGACGAAATGTGGCACGATACCCCACTGCTTCCACAACTCTATCAAGCCAATTTGAAGGGATGTACAGGCTGTTTGCGAGACAAGTGGTGTATGGATCGACGACGAGTCGGCAGGTCGCATCAATTCTTCACGGATGGTCCATGTCAGGTCTTCCCCGAGAGATCGTAGGGCTTCATCACATTTGTCGATAGTGGATTGGAAACTCGGTATTGCTTCTAACAATGTCTTACCCATCGTAGGCCTAATGGTAATTTAGTGACTATTGAGTCTTGATCTCTTCAACATACCATTGTGCACCTTGTCCCGTAAAGATAAACCCTAGCGGCCTCGACTGTAAACTCGGCTTACCGTAGGACTGCGTTTCCTCGGTTTGTTTCAGCGAGCTCACAAGCTCTTCGTGAGTTGAAGCGATCACGTATCGCGTTCTGGCTAAAGTACTCCTCCTAGAAAGCATAGTGTGGGCTAAGTCGTACAAGTCCGGCCGGGAAGTAGATATATAATTAGCGTAATCTGTAGCCAATTGCTTTAGCGTAGTGTTAGCTGAAGCAGAGATCTTGAAAATATAAGGTCTCTGGGTGGTGATAGCATGCGCTTCAGGAGCACGCCATTGCTCCAGTGCTATGTGACCATTGGTCCCTCCAAACCCGAACGAATTGATCGCTGCTCTTCTAGGTAGACCATTAGTTTCAGGCCAAGGCAACAGGGTGGTGGGAATTTGGATGTTCCTAAAATCTATATTCGGGTTTGGCTCAACGAAGTGTTTCTGCGGTGGAATCAAGCCGCGCTCGAGACATTCGACGGTTTTTACCACACCAATCATAGCGGCACCAGCTTCCAGATGGCCGACGCTAGATTTCACTGATCCAACAACTATCTTCTGCTTTCGATCCGAGTCTCCAAATATTTTATGGATAGCCGAGAGCTCCAATGGATCACCAACGTTAGTTCCAGTTCCCTGATGGTGGTTAGTCTTTGGATGGGACAAGGCAGCTGCGGATGCGTACATGAGCTTCAAAATACTGGATATCTACGGGATTAAGCTTTTGGGATGAGTAAACTTTTTGCATATTCTCAAGCTGTGCCCTTGACGAAGGAAGCGTAATACCATTCGTATGTCCATCCTGGTTTAGCGAAGTTCCAAGCACGACGGATCGAACCGGGTCTCCGCATCTCAGCGCGCTCTGGAGAGGTTTCAACAATACTGCAACGACTCCCTCGCCCCGAGCGTACCCATCTGCTGAGGAATCGAAGCTATGGCTAACTCCAGTGGGACTAAGAAAGCCAAGTGTAGACATGTGCACGAACTGGTCGGGGTTCAATATAAGGTTTGTTCCAGTAACCAGCGCCATGTCGCAATCACCGGCGGCGAGAGACAATACCGCCTGGTGCAGAGCCGCTGCACTCGATGAACAAGCACTATCAACCACTATCGACGGACCCCTAAGGTCGAACTGGTAGCTGATACGATTCGCCGAGATTGCTACTGACCCACCGGTAGACTGGTACCTTGGAAGTGTATCAATGTCACGCAACAGACTTGTGGCGTATTCGCTCCCCGAAATGCCTATCTTACGTGTCAGTATGAGCTGAAAAACTGCCACGCAAAGCAAGCGCAGTTTCCAATCCATGTAACATAAAACTCTAATCTCACCAGAAAATACAGCAGTATTGCTACCTCTCAGAGCCTCCAAAGTAAGTCCCGCACTTTCAAATGTCTCGTATGCTACTTCCAACATCAAACGATGCTGGGGATCCATCGCAGCAGCTTCAACTGGAGTGATTCCAAAGAACGAGTGATCGAAAAGATCGATGCCATCTCGAATAAAGTAGCCTCTTTCGACGTTCATCATACCAGGTTTACTACCGTCGATGGACGAGTAAAATCCCGAGGCATTGAACCTCGTGATTTCCTGGCTGGTATCTCTGGACGAGACAAGTACATCCCAGAGTTCCGATGGGTTATTGGCGCCTGCAGTTCGACATCCGGTGCCAATGATGGCAACGGCATTACGGTCCTGCTCGCCATTCATATCTGCAGCAATTCAGTGTATCGTACAGCTTGTGTTCGTGAACAAAAATGAACAAAAGCACAACACAAGTATCAAAAGAGTGGCGCGTATAAAGTTACACCGGATAGCTGCCCGCTTACCGTGAGATTCAAGGAACCTAGAACTCTATTATAATATACTTATGAACCGAGCAATCATGTTGTAGGTCTATGCTTTGTTTCGAATCTTAAGATCCTTCTCATGCCAAGATTACCATGCCTCACTCGCCGTGGGGAGTCTCGTGGCGACGCCCAGTTATAACAAAACGCCATGATCTAAACGCTGACCCCGAGGAAGAATAATATATTTGCGGTGATTACGGCTGACAGTAGCGGACTATAACCTTTTCGGGAAGGTAACGGGATATAAAGATCGCAACAAAATAAAAAGGATCAGAGCACAGCCGCCTTAGAGACCGTAAACAGGCATCGCATTCCAGAAACGCTCCGGTCTGAGGCCAAATTGTTGAAGACATACTACCTGTTCCTTTCGCGATCAATGAGACCTTGCGACAGTCTGGAACCGCTGCGACCTCATTAAGACAACAAACCTTGAATTGAAACATCGTTGTATTCGAGTCAGCATCTTGATGCATGTTAAGCTCGGCTCGGACACGTGTTATAGACGACACGTGAGGGAAAACTCTGATCGATCGCGCGCGACGCCAACTTTGTGGCTCATGGCGTTCTTGGCGGGACATAGCCGGTTGATGCCCGTCTTCTACGTGCCTGCATTGTGGTATCGCCAACCAGATATTTTTGATGACATTCAAACAGTCGTTACCAGACTCTCTAAATTTACAAGAAACAAGTATCAAATGTGACTTTCTCTCCGCCAGAAACCATGCTTGGGTCTCAACGTAGCATGGTTCGGCAGTTCCAAATATGGTTGTCCCAACTTCCGGAGAGGCACTTACAAACCTTTCGGATGCGAAACCCTGTTCATGGAAGCGATAGGGACCTATTCCACGCGGTTCTAGGTGCGTCTAATGTAGATGCACTATAAAGCTACCAGCAGCAGCTCTTGTAGCCCCTCCAGGATTTCCTTTACACTCTCAGTTCTCTGGTGGACATTCGATTCGACATGCATTTAAATACCTTGTACACTTTGCTCTCGATTTGCTCTTTAGGATATACCCAGCTTCCCCCGAGTATCTTTCACGGCACATCTATCGTTCTTTACCCAAATGCTTCCTCTCCATGGCCCGGCGACAGCACCTTTGTAGCCGCAAACTTTTACTGCTACTTCACTCCGGTCGGGTATCTCAGCTTCGGTTGGTGAGTTACCCTGGTTATCTTCAAATAATCGAATATATCGCTGACTATTATCCAGGTGGCTGCCTGCCGTCCCCGGGGCGAACCATTCGCAATGCGATCCTGGGAATGATGCTTTCGATTGGTACGAAATGACCACCTCCATGAACTGCAGTGAACAAGGTTGCACCACCCATGTCGTCAACTATAATGCCACCGACTCAACTTCAGCCTTCGAGGATGATTATGTGCTTGCCGCACTGGATCTTGGCAATGGAAAACTTGGGCAGCTAGGTTTGAGTTACTTTGACAGGGAATACGGAGGGTACGCTGTTGGAACTCGCCGTATAATTAGCGAGACCGAGGCCGACCAGGAGGCCTGTCGCAAAGCAATTACAAATTTTAAGCGGTTACAACAGAGTAATAGCCTTGAATTGTCATTCCAGTTGCATGACATATGCTTTACTGAGGGCCAGAAGGATACGACAGTTCACCATCGTCAGATGCAAATGGGCTTGACCGCTTGGTAACTTACCGCGTTACGGAACGTTAAATATCTTATGCAGTTATCTGAGAGTACCTACCTACATTTAGGAGGTGTACAGTTGTACTGAAGCCATTTTCCGTAAGACCTAGTGACGCACCAAAGGAATAAGGCAGATGCACGCGCAAGTGCGCTCCTTTGGCTAAAATCTGAGAACGCCCCGAGTCAACCTGTCAAAATTTAGCCCTTGCGCACTATTACCTTATCCGTATCCTATGCGGCGGAGCATAGCGGCATCGAACTCCGACCACCGACTCCGCGGTTTACGGCACGGAAGCGGGATACTGAAACGACGATTTCACTAATCCGTACTTCCGTTTAATAAATATATTCGGACAAGAATCGAACAACAAAACGGCGAAGTCACTTGTGGGAACTCTGTAATTTGCTTACTCGGTGCTGCGCCTTGGCATCCACTTTCCGTACTTTAGTCGAATCTTGGTTGCATCAAGATATCGTGGACGAAGAACCGATTAGTTCGAGATTGATGTAGTAGAAAGAACTATGGGTGCTTTGAAAGTCTTGTGCTACTCGTCCCCTATCTTGAATTCTCTTCTACACACTGCTTTATCAATAAGATGGCTCTTTCTACGATGCACAATCGCCCGCCAATGTCACAAAACAACGCATTACGAACAGCTGTTATTATCTGTATGATCGTTATATCCGAGTCATTGTTGGCTACAATTTTGTTCCCGTTTGTTTATCAGATGATCAGTCGATTCGACGGCGTCGAAGATCGCCAAATAGGATTCTGGGCCGGCGTGATTAGTATGACCTCGAATTTCATTCTGAACAATTGACTGAGATGTATAGACTCGACTTTTTTTATATCCCAGACCCTCACTGCATTCCTATGGGGCATGCTTTCTGATCGTCTCGGGCGGAAGCCTATCCTCATTTTCGGGCTTCTTGGAGGAGCTGTAGGGAGTGTGATGTTTGGCTTCTCTCGTCATCTTCGGTGGGCAATCGCTGCTCGCGCAGTCTGCGGCCTGTTTAATGGTTGGTGATGACTGCTAACTAGCCATTTCCTCTTTCTTATTGGCTCTGACGCAAAGTTAGGCAATGCCGCCGTTACACGCACAGCCCTCGGGGAGCATGCTTATAACATGCAATGGAATCAGGGCAAGACCTTTTCCCTACTTGGACTTAGCACTGCCGTCGGTTATATCATTGGCCCACTCTTAGGAGGCTTTCTATCGAATCCTTTCACCGACAATGAGGGGGGTGGCTCCCTTGGCCTACTAGATCGATTCCCTTACCTCCTTCCCTGTCTTTTCGCGGGCACATACAACATCGTGGTAATTGCCGTGTCTCTGGTCTTTCTTGGAGAAACTCGTGTGCCGTGCCCGGTCTCCAAGCCCCCGGGAAACGACCCTGATGAGTCTTCTGCATTGCTTGCAGACACAGACTCCGTCGAGTCTATTCCCGAGCCTTTAGTCGCAGCTGCGTCTCAAAGTCAAGGAAGTGCCGAGGGAATTCTTTCTGCCTCTGTCTTATCTTGTGTTCTAGGATTATTTTTTCTTGCTTTACACGCGGTATTATTCGATGAAATCTATCCGATTTTTGCTTCCACGCCACCACCCTTAGGACTTGGCTTATCGTCTTCTTCCATAGGGTTGTCGCTATCTGTAATGGGACCTATTGTATTGATTTCTGCTCTGCTTTTGTTTCCCGCCTTGAATCGTCGCTTTACGGCCTTGAGCCTATGGAAAGTTACGGCTACTGCCTTGGCCGTAGTATATGGGCTCTTCAGCCTGCTGCCCCGGAACGAAAGGCTGAGACTTGGCAGGACTAGCGCCTGCCGGGTTTTTGCCCTGCTGGCTCTGATGAGTATAAGGTTCGGCGCTAACGTTGTGGCTTACACATGTGTTGGGGTACTTTTAAACGTGGTTGCCCCACCTGGTAGTAGGGGTGCAGTCATGGGGTAAGAACTATTCGCAACTCCTGCATATACTCACAAGGGCTCACGTGAACAGACTTGCGCAGACAGCCATGTCATTTGGTCGATCAATAGGGCCAGCACTTGGAGGTCTAATATGGAGTTGGAGCTTAGACAACGGCCTTCCGTTTCCTTTAGATTCTCACTTAATAGTAAGTTCCGGTAACACCATATCAAGCTGCGTACTAAACGAGGTCTAGTTCCTAATTCAAGCAGTTTCGGCTGGGCTTCAGTTTGCAACATCCTTTACTATAGTTGAATTGAAGTAGTAGACTTCTCGTCTTTCCTTAGAACGCGTCCTGCCATACAGGCTCATTAACAAATCTTTTTTTTTTTTGATTTTATGTATAAAATTATCATCAATCCAAAACAGTACTACATCTGTTTCATAATTTATATATCATCAACAATGTTGTTTATAAGCTACAGAGAAGTATGTTAGTAAATATTGAAGAAGCAATTTCGTTTCTATATAGCTATGACTCGCTTAGCTGATCATCATCAAAATGCCATGCAACCTCGCGTGTAACCATGATACCGTCAGTTGGCGCGCCCCTGGCATTTTCCAAATCTACTAGCTCCAAACCATCTTGTTGAAACCTTTTGTGTCTCTCATTAACAGCTATTGCACCAGATGGAGCCTGCACACTGACGATTGTACTTAGGTTCTTGTCAACAGGGTTGTGAACGGCCTCGCTGCTCGACAAGCGGGACCCGCCACCGGTGTTTTGGAATATCACGTTTCTTCCTAGATATTGCAATGAATTCCGAAGCAAATACTGGCTCAATGATTTCAAGTTCCTTGCTGGCTCGGTTTGAGATATATTTGACAATGCCGGCCTAGATACCGGGAGGCAAGCGTTAATAATCCCTAGCAGGGCCTCCACGCCGTGGAAAACGGCAAATCTGTTCAGCGAATGACTCCAGTTAGCGATGTCGAGGTTCACTATCGAGTCGATTGTAAAGTATGTAACGGCACATATACTGTTATATATGTCAGTGCTGCAAACCTACAAAAGCTAAAGCCTCAATTTTGTTTGCTGACCTTATGCCGATACCGAACATGAAATATATTCCCAACTTCTTCGCGAACGACATTTGAAGCTTCCACAATACCGGTATTGGTAGAAAAACGATTATCAAATCGAGTGAGAAATTGCATACTGCTAGAGTCAAATATCCAATAAACTGGTTGCCACAAGTTCCAGGAACAGTTGGATCCCAACTAGAGCTAAGTGGCCGGCAGAGAAGCATCCGATGTAGAACAACTGCCATTCCATGTGCAATGACGATCCCCATAATACAGTATGCCACCCGGCGAAACTTGAGAGTCCAAAATAATTCACAGTATAAGTGGAGCATTGAAACTTTGATGGCTGCATTGGCAATTCCCCACTGTACTACTGCCGCTATTTGGATCTAAGTTCCTTGTGAGCCTCTGTCATAAAATACTCTTCCAGAGTGAAGAACCGACCTGTACCAGAAAAGGATCCGGAACTTCAGTGCGCTCTCGTAATCCTAGTCCACCTTGAGTTACGCCTGAGAACGTCAGTGGAACGCTGATAGAAGATGGCGTGGTGGAAATTACCAACAAGGATAGTTATGGCTACGCCTGTGACAAATATCTTACAATGTTCAGTGAGACACGTAGAATAATAAATCATGGGAGATCGCACCATTCCTACTACCACAGCATAGTCGTTCAATTCCAACGAAGCTTGCTTTATATGGCGGCCCCAGAATCTGCCCGCGAGCGCCACAAGCGCCAGCCACCAGAAAACTGAAATCACAATGACAGTATTTTGCCCATCTACATTTCCTTGGAGTGCCGGCGGCATGTTTTAAATAAAATTTGTAACTTGGAACAAATCCAAGGGCGGATGAGGCGGCAAAATGAAGATATATCACTAAGGAGGTTGAAGCTTGTGCAGATACAATCATTATAAAACTACAAATCAGAAAAGAGCGATTACTTCGCAGGAGTGGAGAACTTGAAACGCGCAGATACCGCCTTACAGGCTAATCTCGGTGCTCGTAGCCGAGTGCTGGATCGTCCCACTATCACCTTGTCTTTGCCTCTAAAGACACAGTTTAGTTCCAGTAACTTTAAAAAGGTAGCATTAACTTGATCACCTTCTTCATTAATAGTGTATTTGAGTATGTCGATCGTTGCAAACTCCCCTTTTCCTGGTGTTGAATGACTACACATCTTCAAATTGCATTGGAGGTAATTGCTGCCGTCTTTTTCGGTACGGCACTCCGCGGCACGGAGTAATGAGCTCGGTTTAACCAGCCCTTGACGCCACTAGACTCGGCAGGTAGCCTGACATTTCCGAGCGGAAGAGGCATTACTTCTGCGTATTCGCCTCGTAATTTAGTTGATTGATCGCCAGTCGGCGAGAATGTCATGAAAGGTAGCTGGTCACCTGCCATTTCCGCCGTAAGCGCTTGTTTAAGCCAGTTCAGAATTACGTTATTAGATCCTACAAGGTCCCGGAGTCCGTTCAACTCGAATGCTGCAAAAGCACCTTAATTGGTCTATTCTTGATCATGTAAGGTATTTATGCTTGCCAAGGCTCAGCCTCGTGCCTTCGACGCGCAAACTGATGCGGGTCGGACAGTATGAATGGAATTACGCCACCCGCCCACGTCCGCTAGGGTACCTAAATGAATCGGTACCATTGCGCTCTACAATTGGTTTCTTCAAAAACGGGCGACGGTACCAGTGTGGGTTACTTCGCCGGTGTGCGTATTCGAATCCGTCCGCCATATCCGCCAATTCCTTTAGTGCGAAGCCAAGGTGGTAGATACGCAAGGCATTCGGTGATTTTGTTGGAGGCTGTTGACTGGTAAGGGCCTTGAGATCGATGACTCCGCCGAATTGATGTATCTCTATGAGCTTGATATTATTCTCGTGCTAAAGCTAACGTGCGTGAATACACGAATGGGCAATCATTGCATTGTTCGATTTTTCATGGCTTACTCTTGATCGGTGCACTCGTGAGAAAAAATGATTTTGTCTGTTTACAGAAAGTTTGAAATACTCTTATTAGCATTGAGTAGTTGGATCTGTACTTTATGGCTCTGGATAATCCACCTTGTACCCAGTCAAGAGAAAGGAACGACCCAGTACCCGCTCAAAACAATTCGTATCTCTAGTGGAGATGATTTCCGAGCTACCTTGGAGGCACAATGGGCTAGGAATCCAGAACAAAAGTATGTCGTGGAGTTTCCATTTCGAAAGATCCACGTACTACCTAGGAGTTATCTAACTGATTATGGTTGGAAGACAGACGATGAGATATCGTCCAACATTGACCTCAGAGAGCGTATACTGGGTAAATACACCTTACTGGGCTCAATGACACCCATGGAGCCTGGTGATCGCACACATAGTGCTGTGGCTTTTATCAAGAACTATATGACCAAGAATATGACCGCATATTTTTCGAACGTGCACGACGAGATAACAAATGCGCTCGATACACAAATCGGGTCCTCTCCGACTTGGAAAGGTCTCTCGGCATACCAGTTTGGCGTAGATATCAATCTCGAGATTTACGAAAGAGTATTTGTCGGTCTGGACCTCTGCCGGAACGAGGACTGGAAAGCTGCATGTAAAGGATATTCTACCAGTGCAATCGCAACAGCCTCCAAACTTATGGGTTACAGGTGGTGGCTCAGGTCTATTATAGCGCCTTTTGTTCCCGAATATAAGAATCTCTATAGGCACATCAGAGCCCTGCATGCCCATGTTGCCCCATTGCACCGAGCTCGTCTTGCAGATCCCAGAACACCAGCATCGACTGAAGATAGAGATTTCATTCAATGGTGGATCGACTGCGCGCCAGCAGCTAGGCGAGAAGACAGCTATGCGCTCACAGTTTCCCTGATTCAGCTGAACATAGCCGGTATCCAGTCGACAGGCATGGTGACCATGCAAGTGCTGTTTGATCTTGCCGGGCGATCCGAATACATACAGGACTTGCGCGACGAGATCAATCAAGTCACCAGAGAGGAAGGAACTATTTTTCTATCCCCCAGCGGGCTATCAAGGTTGGTAAAGATGGACAGCTTCCTCAAAGAGTCACAGCGGCACGTCTCGCAGAATCTACTTTCCATATACCGCAAATGTGTCGCACCACTGCGCTTGAAGGACGACACCATTCTGCCTACCGGCACATACGTCGCGGTGCCATCGATAGATCCGGAAGCAGCTCCCGAGACGATCACGAGGGATTTTGATGGGTTTCGATGGGCGAGACTTCGCAAACTTCCTGGAAATGCTCATAAGTACACTACAATGATCAGTACGCTCGATTCTCTGGAGTTCGGGTACGGCGTACATGCTTGCCCTGGGAGGTTCTTTGCAATGAACTCAATTAAAGCACTCATGGTGGGCATTTTGAGGCGTTACGACTTGAGACTACCTCCCGGAGAAAGACTGCCAGGTCACAGGTACAACTCCATTCTCGTGCTTGTCCCACCGAAACAGCAGAGAATCGAGTTTAGGAATCGATCTTCACTGTAGCTGGACCTATATCTGCGGCCTTGTCTGGTAACGAATCGCGAAGGTGGATGGCCTTCAAGTGATATTGTATATTATATTGAAAAGACAGTAGATTTGGCATTAGAAAATGATCATGTCGGTGAGCGGCTATTGCTTTATCGTCTTACGAAGAAACTCTTTCGTGCAGATACCTTTACTCATTTCTTTATGGCCGTGGGTAGAATTCATCGAAAGACTCGTTTATTTAGCTGAAATCATTTTGACCAAGCAACTAAATTAAGTGTATAACTCTGTGGAATTCTAATCCTAGAAACAAAGAATAAACTACAATGAAACCTTTCAAGGTCAACCACCCCGTTGCAGAAGACCTATGCACTTGCAGGTACGGTAGAAAACTTCTTATTGGACAAGAAAACGGAGGCAATTAGTGAAATGGCACCAGCCACATAAACGAGAATAAAGACGTCCTGAATTGAGTCCATGATTGTTTCGAGGACTAAAAGGCGCTCTTCGGGGGAGATACTCGAGAAGAAATCTCCCGAAAGTCCCGAGATGGCGCCTTCCAACCGATCTCGAGGAATATTCGGTAACACGTCCTCTAGGTGCCGCAACGTCTGGTTGACGAACACTGCTCCAGATATCGATAGAGATAATACTAAGCCGATCAACTGAGACGTAAGCATAAAAGTGACTGCGAAAGCGAGGTCGGATGGCGGAAGAATGGCTTGAATAACTGCGTAGCCGGATTGAAGATATGCTCCAAGGCCGATGCCGAGAAGAACTTGGTAGCCATAAAGTGATGCATTGGAAGAACTGAGCTCAATACGAGAAACCAGAACGCCTCCGATCAACACCAGAATGCTCCCGACAACATACCAAGGCTTGTAAAAGCCATTTTTGGAAAGTAAACCGCCGTTTACCATGATAGTGGCAGTGATGAGTATAATAAGCGGAAGAAGATCGCGACCTGAGCGAAGGGGATCGGCGCCTCGAGTGAATTGGAAGTACAGTGGAATGTAATAGATAAGCACGAACGTCGCCGTATTATTTGCAGCCATCAGAATTCCTAAAAGACTAGGCTCCTTCTTCCGAAGGAAATGCATTGGGAACATACGAGCTCGAGCGTCTGTGAAGATCGTAAATTCCTGCTGAACGATGAATGCTACAGCCAAGATGCCCGCAACGACAAACAAAGCTATGATTTGGCCACTGTTCCAAGGATACAAGACACCGCCGAAGTTCATGGCCATAGTCATAGAAGCAAGCCAGCCCGCTTGGAGAACGGCGCCCGTAAAATCGAAACCACGAAGCTGTTTGGAAACAGAATTATTCGGCTGAGGATTGTGTGATGGCATCAGAAACACGTATACGGGAGCAAAAGCTCCTCCAACGACCAAGTTGATATAAAATCCCCATCTCCATGTTGCGCTAGAGTTGGCAAAAGCACCTCCGATCACGGGACCAAGAACCGTTCCAATCCCGTATATGAGACCCCTATATTCATCAGTGTGAACGATGTAGTGAAACTCAGTCATTCTTACACGAGTCCTAGGTACATAGGCCGCTCAACATCTGTTGTTTGTACTGAAAGTAAGGTTGTTACTCCAATATACATGCCGTTGCCACCTACTCCAGCGATGACACGGCCAACGATCATGCCAGGCATATTAGGGGCACCGCCACACAGCGCTGAACCTCCGAGGAATAGGACAAGTGAAACACAATAGAGTGTCTTCGTGTTGAACATGCCATAAAATTTCCCAAACGGCATGGTGCTGCAGAGGCCGCCCATCAAGAATCTGGATATTTGTTAGCATCTTCTAAGACGTTCGAAGGACCGAAGATCATGTACCCTACGGAGAGCCATGGCAGCTCGTCGACGGATCCAAGGTCATTAACAATGGACGGAACGATGTTTGCGACGATTGTATTATCGAAGGCGTAAAGCAGCAAACTAGATAAAGTTGCTACTATCACGAGAACCCACCGCACAGGATGTTAGCGGGCATCTATCAGTGGGAACGCAAGTTGACAAACCTTTGGACCGTGAATCTTGCGGGGCGATGGATGCGCAGACGAGACACCGCTATCCGAAGATTTCTCATTGTTTGGAGTATTTGCTATCTGAATATCCTGACCTGGGGATTTATCGTCCACGCTAAGCTCTGACATCGGATCCGCCATGGCCACTTCAGTCGATGATGGTAAGAAACAACTCTTAGAACAACGAGTACAGAAGAAGTTTTAAGTCAACATCAAAACGCAGTGCTATATGCTCTAGGAGATACCAATGGTATGATATTCGTAATCCAAGCAAGTTGGCGGAAGGGGTCAACAAAGAACCCTCATCGAGCTGTCCAAATTAAAAATCTGGGTAGGAGACTATTGCGCACCCCTCCGGCATGGCTTACGTGACCTGTAATCTCAAACATTTCCAATCAAAGCGGCGGTGTGTTGCACCTGATTCTGATTTCGAACGAGAAGTGAGTTCCGGTCACTCAAAAGGGGGAGTGGACCAACGATCTCTGTGACCTGAAGGTCCTGCTCCCAACCCTAGAGGGTGCAAAACAATCAGTCAGCATGGTTGGTGTTTCCGACGCTAGCGGTCTCCGCTTTGCCATGGCGGCCTTTATTTCGCGCTAGCGGCCTTTTCGCCGCTAGCGTCTTGTTTATAGTAGTAGCAATACAGAGAGCTCAAGTCCTAGTGGGATCGTCTACCTATGTAGAACCCTGAACTGCATAGTCCCCTTGCAAATTCGTGTCCCAAAAGATAATATCATTAGGAAAGCGCAGTCCCACAAGTGTGCGTCTTTCATATACCACCGTGGGGGACCAATCAATTAATAGCATAGATCTTAAAACGCGTCTGGCGGGGTGTAGGACTCCGACGCCATGCGCCGATCCATGGACCCAAGTCGCACCAGTACAGCGCTTGATGGGAGCGAAGCAGGACGCAGCTATCAAAATCACGTCAACGCAGAATCCTCCCAACCTTCTGCGACCACTATCAAAGGGAGAAAACATGCTTGCGTAAACTGTCGGCAGCGAAAAAAGCGGTGCGATGTAAGCTTTCGCGGATAGGGTGCTGGAAGCTAGAAGCTTTTAGCCCCTGATACAGCCCCTGATACTAGTTTTCGTGCCAGGCTAACTGGACATTTGATATAGCTTAAGCATCCAAGATGCTCGCTATGCATTAGACATCAAGAATATTGTATCTATCCTGCAGCGAAGATTGTACAGTCAATCTCAGGTCGAGGTGTAGCCACAGTGCAACATGAATCTGGCGATGTCGAATACATACCCAGCAATGTCGAATATATACCCAGCAGTGTCTTCCAGCACTCGTCACCGTCCGTCGGAACAAACTGGAGCGGTAACAGTGTTGCTAATACTCCGATGACAGACCCGTGGGATAGCCACCAGATCTTGCCTCAGTGGTCACCAGGTGGGAATCTTTTGCCAGCTGGTACATCCCCGCCATCACTTGCTTCATGGACTCAAAGGCTGCCTACCCCTCACAGTCAACCATATTCTGTCACCCAAGATGATTTAAACTTTAATGTTGGAAGCAGCAACCACTTCTCGTCACCTGCTGTCGTTTCTACTCGAAGCACATCCAGCAGAGAGGACTCACGTAGCAGGGCTGACTCACAGGCTTCAGAAACATTATCTTCACTGGAAAATCTTCCCCATATGATAGAAACATTTTTCAGTAAACACCATCATCTCTTACCATGTATTCATCAGTCTAGTTTCATGGAACAGATCAAAAGCGATCGGAAATATGTTGACCAGTCACCTCTGGTATGGTCTTTAGTGGCAATGGTCTGTTTGACGCATCAAAGTGAAGATTATCGAGCCATGGGACATCGGCGGTTCTCGCGAGCTCGAACACTTCTCAAAGCAAGTCTCGAAGAATACCAAAATAACACCGAGACTCTCCAAGCATCTGTATGGGTCGTACTGATGATTTATATGCAAGGAGATCATATTACTGCCTGGTTATTTCTAAGTAAATCGTGGGCCCTGGCAACTGTTTCGGGCTCGTCCCAGATTGATCGCCGCGGAGGTTTCAGAGCCAAGGCTGCTTCTAACTCCAAAATTAAAACTGAAGAAAAGCGAAAGGCGATTTGGGCTCTCTATATACTAGATAGGGCCATCTCCTGTCTTATTCCTATTCCTCCCACAATCAACGACCGCGATTTTTATGTCAATATTCCGATGGATGATGACAAGTTTCAGAAAAGCTCTAGCTTAAATGTAGGTCATTACCTCAGGAGAGATACTGATGAATACTAAATTCGAACTAGGTCGACGAGTTGCAGCACCAATCTACACCATTCACCGACGATCTCAGCACGCTCATAGGTCCCTACCTCCTTCAGGGTCCGGAATCAGGTCCAACTATAGGACACATTTATCGTGCCTCGGTTTTAATTGGCCGAATAGTCTCTCTCCATAACCGACCTCATGTCTCAAGGACTAGCAAAGAGTATTTAAACGAGTTGTCGCACATCGAACGGGTTCTAGGGATATTTGAATTCTCTCTATCTCGCTCTTCAATTCGTCATAAAGAGCTCCCGGAATCGACAAATACTTATGTTCTATGGCTTCGCACCCTAATTCAAATGTGCAATATTTTACTGTTCCACCCGCAGGTAGACACCGAACCAGTATCTACCCAAGGCACCATGACTCTTTCCAATGGTAAAAGCGCCCTAGAGCGATGCAAGATGTCCGCAGACAGCATACTGCATGATCTGCGTTCGTGTGAAGAACTATGTTCAGCGGCGCTACACAATCCGTTTCTACTTAACTCGATCTATCTCTGCAGTAGGCTGCTTATCATTTCGAAAGTCGAAGAAGACGGCAAGTATCGCGATGACATACAGTTTCTAGTCGATATGGTTAAGCAGATTTCCGAATCCGGATACATTCTGGCTCAGCGATTCGGATACGAAATTAGAAAGGATTTAAGGCGCAAACCTGAAGAATTTCTTAAACTTAAAACCGGCTCCGGGTGGTATTTGAGTTGTGAAATACCAGAAATGGAATAAAATGTTGGATACGATCCATACTAAAATAAAAATTTATATAATAAATTAGTGTAGATCGATACCTTTTTGATATATTTAATATAGTTGAAATTATCTATAAGCGCTCATGCTATATACAAACATGTATACAATAGAGGTTCATTATACCAAAACTAATCTACTATGGAATAATTCTAGATTCTACGAAGCATTCACACCAGAAAACAGCAAACATAACATAAAAATTTAAGCAATACCCTACAGACTGAAGTTGAAAGCTTTTTTATAAAATATCAAATTTACAAATGAATCAGGACTATAATTCATCAAATTGTAGATGTCCAGATCAAAAGCACCTCAGGTATCAAAAAACTTTGAGGAGAATGCGGTAAAACGAGCCTCATAATGACAAAGAGAAGGTGTTCACTAGAGTTCGACAATTTACAAGAGTAGAGATAGTTAAATTCCATGTGTGATTTTGTCAACCATCATATATTCATGATGAATAATATAACTTTCGATTTATTTGGGTATTAATTTACTGTCATCTATACTTGGAATATTTTCCATTAGCTTCGCACTACGGTATATGCACTAAATTTCTACGACTATCACCTTGATTCTATTGATTTTGTTGGAGGAAATTCCAATATGAGGTGTTCGCTACTGCAGGGAATAGTTCGTTTGATCTATGTATCTAGCTTTGTTACATGAGGCGATCGTCCTTATACGACGACCACTCGCATATATGTACAGTTCGGATCTCAAGGCATCTAATACCAACATCCAAAACCAATCTAACAAAAATGTATTAGGTTAGTGCGAGGTGGGATCGTATCAAATATACGCGTAAATATGGTGCAGTGCATCGTTTCAAGTACGCCATTTATGGTGTTTGTAATTAAAAACAGGTTGAGATAATGTAAACAATTGTCAGCGACTATCCTTTATATCGACAGCTGGAATACCGTAATAGGGTAAAAGTGTAATGTCTTCTGCTGCTCAATACTTCAAATAAATATGTTAATATTAAAAAGGATGGATTCTAACAACAGGATGTAAATTACTTTTTAGAAGTATGCTATTCACATTAATCCGGGATTAACGAAAATGTGCTTTCTAGAATGCAGCTTCACTACTTATCTCCATCCAGATGTATCTTTGCCTCGAAGCTAAAAACAACTCTGCCATCGGGCAAGAAAGAGTTAAATGTGAAGGTATGGTTTCCCGTCTTTGTGAACATCTTTAAGAGAGCGAAGTCTGCTATGACCTCTGATTCTGTATCAGGCTTAAAAGGCCCTCCATATCGATCATGCTTATGCCGTATTACAACATTTGGAAACTCATGTAAAGGTGCTTCGAGGAAGATTGGGGATTCTCCATCAGTTGTCCATGTAACCTTAAGGCGGGCTTGATGTATTTCGGGTACATCCTGGGTACGACCATAAGCGTAGAGCATAAAACGCTTGTCCCTGTCAGTAAATTAGTAGATATTTTCTTCTAGGCGTTCTTCTGACATTTGAATCGGATTAGGTACTAGATCAAACATGTTGAGACGGAAGAGTTGTTCATGTGGTGGTGGGCCTGTGTAGTATGCCGGGTTGTCTCCTGGCACGGGTCGATTTGTGGGGAGAGCGGGACTCTCGTTTAGTGGCATCTGGTGATGATGATAATTATCCGTCAGTGCATGTGCAAGATGGCTTGCCAGGAGAAATTTGTAAAACTGATACAAGTGCATGCGTTCTGTCGAATCGAACTAATACTTGAAGAATTATCGAGTAGTGCAGCATATGTGACCGTCTTGTAGCGGTTAAATTTTTTCCCTCACTAGAAATGAAGTGTGATTTCCCCGCATAATAATAAATTTGCCGCCCATGCTACACGCCGCTTACCGATTTTACGCCACTCTCCGTGCCCTACCCAGCCGCCTCCACCATTGTTTCGCCCCGCCACCACCGGCGCAGCCCACCAAATCCTCCACAGACTACCGCAAAGAGTGTATTGTTAGGCCTGAATTCGTTTATCGTGAAACTTTGGAATTCTGATCTGGCTCCCAGCTCGTATCAAGTCACCAAAATTGAAGCTTCCATCAAGTTAAAGAGTGATCCTTTGCTGCGGCTACATCCCTGGATATCAAGGCTGCACTCTTTCGAACATGTTGGGGCGCACCCTCCGAATTAGATTACGTAGGAGTGACTCTAGCTTCAAGTCCTTATACTGACATTGTAGATACCGGAGCCGTACAGATCGTTGCGAAGCGGCTGGAAAAGCTTACGCGAAAGCTCAGCCCATCATCCTCTAGATCCCATAACTGGCACAGTCTCTAAAATAGGATCTTTGAAGGATACTCGATGCATTCGGTATGGTATTGAATTCATTAGACCTAGAAAAAGAACCAGATGGGTTTGACAATGTTTCAAAATTGCTCCGCCATGGTGCCAGTATTTCATGGGCCGGTCGATTGGAACCGATGTCTGATTTCTATATATGATGCCCGGTTCCATTATCGCTGCCAAAATCTTTTAGCCATAGGTTTTAACTATATATTTTGAAATTATCAGCAATGCAATCAGGTATGTCACGATTGCTTCTAGTTCTATCGATAGCATCGATTGTTGTTGCTTCCGTTACCCGAAGACAGGATGGGCCATCGCAGACCTCTATAGGTCTTGCTTCCATTCCAGAGATCACACCGCAGGCTGATTGGGAAGAGCCCGCTATATCTGCAGCCATTTCACATGCATCATCAATTATAAGCGCGCAGAATTTAGAAGAGCATCCAAGACCTTCGCAAAGGGTCGAGCAGATTCTCGCCATAGGAGACTCCTATACCGCAGGAGTTGGCTCCAACGGTCATGGTGACCTACAGTATGGGTCATACTCCTGCGCACGGTTCAATCGAGCCTGGCCTATGCAGCTGGTAGAAAGTGAAGAATGGAATGACTTCAACGTGGAGGCACCGGTACTGAATTTTGGAGCCTGCACAGGGGCAACCATGGATGGCCTTTGGAGACACCAAGTGCAGCCAGGTGAGGAATGGAGGGATGTAGAGTATCATACCTTTGGTCGGCCTGAGCTGGCGGTGCTCACTATATCCGGAAATGATGTGAATTTCGGAAGTCTAGCGAACGATTGCATATATCATGCAAGTCCAAATGGAGGAGACTGCGAAACAACTCTCCGGGACACAGAAACACTCGTAAGAAGCGATGATTTTCAGACACGACTTATTGATATTTTATCAAGAATAGCAATTCGAGGTCGGACTTTTGGCAATGCAAGGCCTGCGAGTTCCTTCCAAGTGTTTATTTCGGGCTACGTACACTTCTGGAATCACGACGACCCCGCCTGCGATAGGGTCAATTGGAACTTTTGGGCATGGTGGGGCGAAAGAGGATGGCTTACTCGGCGTCTTCGCCGGCGAATGAATGATCTGGTTGATGACCTAAACCGGCAAATACAAATTGCCGCCAGGTCACTGGAAGGCATTGGTGTCTACTACGTTGATGGATTTCAAGCAGATTATGCTACACACCGCTTCTGCGAGCCCGAAGAAGACAACAATTATCATTGGAGCCCAACCGGTGCGCGAACCTGGTTCTGGCATCCTTCAGCTGTCTTCGAGGATCCGGATGAGGGTCCCGAAATCGACGCAGAAATAGAACTAACTAATATGACTCAAACGACTCAATATATTCTCGACCTACTGATCCCGGATCCAGAAGTGCGGACAACCCTTGGGCCAGACAATCCGCCTTGGAACATAAATCCAGCTTTCTTGTACTGGGATACTATGTGGGAAGCCGTGAGAAATGCTACCCGCGAGGGTCGCGGAGACGACGTCCACGAAAGATGGGCGGTACCACCTAATTATCTTCGCTCACTTCATCCCAAAGGTACCGCATACGGACATCATATGAGACAGTTCATGAGGGCCATTCGTGCGAGCCGCGAGCCCGTGGACTGGTCACCGGGTATTACAGGTCAGCTAGAGTTTCAAGAACAGAATCAGGATTAAACATAGAACATCGGTGTTTCATCACAGACAACAAACTTGTTGTGAATCCCCTCTCAATCTCGATCACAAAAAGGTGATGTTTATTCGAAATCGGGTTTGGGTTAAAGGATAGCTGCAATTTAATAGCGCCATCGCGGCCGTACGGTGCTGTTGAAAGCTGAGGTTCGACCACGACTGGATTAGCATATAATGAAGAGAAAAAGTCTAAGATTATATAGTGGCTACCCTTCCTAAGAATTGGGAGATGGAGGCACTCGACTTTCAAGATATCATTAGCTGAGCTAGGATTTGCGTCATTTTCTGGGTCCGTACTAAATTTAACTAGGTTATGTTAGAAGGAAAGAGCCCGAATAGAAAGTATACATATATATATACACCTCTGCTATCACAACAACTGTACACTTGCAGCCTCTGACTTTGTACTCGAGTCGATGTTACCGGAGAATGCCTGCGACTCTATGACGATGTTACTTTAACGTGTTCTGCTAGCAAGCGGTGGAGCAACCAATGTCCTAAGGCACTCCTCGGAGCCCCGGCCATACATACGCGGTTACACATGCATAAACAGCGCATCTAAACATATGGCTCGAAAACTTACTGATTGCGGAGTTGCCTTTTTTGTCCATGATTCGTTAATATACATATATAACTTGAGCTGGATAAAAATGGCGAGCTGAGGGGTCTCTGTGTAACTTACGTCTAGGCTTTTGCATGCAGCGGGTCGATAGCACAAACAGCGCGCGCTACGTGTGATCCATATTTTAAATTCCTCGTTATTTGTATCCGTCATCATCGGCAGGATTAGAAGGCTGCGCAATGTCTATTTAGCCTCACCACCTAGAAGGATTTAGATACCTGAAGTTGGTGGTGGCGGTGCTGCGCCAACAAGTTGGTGGTGACAGTACATTGTGGCAGTGACAAGTTAGTGATGGATTATACTAAAGCATTCGAAATCCAATTCAATCAGTATTGCGCGCAGGCTCAGAAACCCTTCACTCACAAAGCCCGTTAACAACTCCACACCTATTCCTTCTTATTGTAACATAGGACATCCAAGACTTCATCGGTTGGGTCAGTACTGCAGGTTGGGTGATGAACTTAGCCTCGAGCCAGCTCAAGTATCAGTACGAGCCACTTCAAGATGGGCAGATCCGCCTGCTCGAACTCCAACCCGGGGCATTCGAGGACGATATACACTGCAGCCTCAAGCCCTTCAAACTTCGAGATGCCGTCGATAGATACGAGGCCCTATCTTACGCTTGGATCACCACCGACTTCGAAACAGACGGTCCGAAGGAAACCTATCTAGACAACCAAGGGACGGTTCAAGTTCACAAAACTCGAATCTTGTGCGATGGCGCAATCAAGGAGATAACGGTCAGCCTCTACAGTGCACTGAAGCACCTGCGGCACAGGAATTCGGCTCGCACGTTGTGGGTCGACGCGCTGTGCATAAACCAGGACGACAACCCGGAGCGCAGCGACCAGGTCCAACAGATGGGAGAAATATACGAGTCTGCGGTCAGAGTCATCGTCTGGCTCGGCGAGGAAACTCCTGAGGTCCAAGGCGCACTCCAGAATTTACCCAAGTGGCTCCACTACCGTGCCCCTGTTCGCAAAAGCCTTGTTGCTGGTTTGAAGGGTTTCCACGACCATCCTTATAATGGCACGGATGAAAATGATAAGAGCGGTGACGAAGAAGATGATGAAGACGACAATGGCGACGGAGACGATAGCTCCAGTAGTGACTCCGACGGTGGCTACGACGACAGTGATTATAGTTTAAATCTTACGTGGACCTCGCAAACATCGTTCGAATTTCAGAGCGAAGGCTTGAGCCCAGCAGCTGTAGCTTACTGCAGCTATCAAAAGCAAGTATTGCCAGCGATTCTGAACCTGTGCACACGTCGATGGTGGCGACGAAGATGGGTAATCCAGGAGCTCGTTCGAGCCAAGTATGCTGTATTCGTTTGCGGTAATCAACAAATTCCTCAGGAGTCGATAATACGACGCGTAGTGTACAAGGGCGATCCGCTTCGCCACCTCAGCGATAGAGGCATGCCGTGCCGCGACATCGAAAAAGTCGTGAGACAAAGTTTGGCTAATCTCCAGGTTTCGGTCGACTTGATACGCCACTATAGATATTCGGACAGAGAAAAATCCTCCAAACTTTCCCTCGGAGACGTATTCTTCGACAGCCGCTTTTTTCACTGTGTGGACCCGCGTGATCATTTGTATTCGCTGCTTGGTATGCTGCGCGACCTCGAACCTTCGCTTTCTTATCTGCTTCGCATAGACTACAGTGACCCGGTGGGAGCAGTCGCGGCCAGAGCCAGTGAGTACATGATACTTACGTTGCCAAATTCCCTTTGGCTGTTCCAATCTGTTGTGGGGATCCGACAAGCATACAATCCGGATCGCAGCTTCTCTTCGGTACCGTCGTGGACAAGTGGGTTCTTCGATCCGTCTATCGCAGAGCGCTTGGACCTCATGTTGCCGCTTTCAATTTGGAAGAATAGTGAAGTCGGCAGCGATTGTGATATCTCAGGTCAATTTAGTGGGATACTTTCTGCCGACCGCCGCGTGTTTAGCCTCAAAGGTACTGTCGTTGCAGAGATAGTGGAAATAGTTGTGCCGCACCTGACATTCGACTATACAACTGACGAAGCCGCGGAGTGGGCGCGTACGGTCTGGGATATAGTTAAAAGGAGGTTTTGTGCCGGAGACCGTGAACAGGCGATAAGGTTTTTCGATGAACTCATCACTTCTCGGAGGCCAGACAGGAAAGATTTATTCGCAATAGTCGGCAATGGTTTTCTAGACATAAGTCTACTCGAAGATGGGCACTCTGAAGATAGTTCTTCCAAACCAAAGCATGACTGGGTTCATATTGTACCTTACCTCTTAGGTTGTATGGCTCGTCAACTGTGTGTCACTTCGACTGGACACTTAGCTTGGGTTCCTCAGAGTGTTACAACAAAAGACCAGATATGTACATTTGAGGAATACCCTCTTATGCACGTCATCGTGCCGTGTGGAGAAGGCCATCATAATCTCATCGGCGAATGCTGGGTTCATGACCTGTCCTTCGATAGAAGCTCCTCGGAGATCGGTTGGATCCATCTTTATTAACAAGCGTATACGTATCATGAGTCGAGATTCGGAGCAGCATTTTGACAGCTCCAAGAGACCAAAGGAATCTTAGGCCTATAAGAAGCGCGATGGTTAAATCAATTTGCCAAATCTGCACGTTGATTTTCTATCCCCTACGCCGATGGAAAACTTCCGCAAAAATGTGGGCTTATTGATCAGTGAAGATTTTTTTAATATATTTAGCAGCAATAACGTAGTATATAAGGTTTTGCATTACATGGGGCAAATGCATTACGAATATCAGTCGCGTATGTGTACACGAATACGGCGATTTATATATATTTTGCTTTTTTTCACGCGCAATTTCGAGCATTTTTTTAATATTATATAGAATTAATAATAGGGCAGTGCTGAATTTTTTTGACTCGCGAATATTTTAATTTAAATTGAATGTCAGCAGGGCTTAAAAATAGTAGAACGGATAATCTTATGTTATTAGTCTCGTCGATTTCACGGCTCTCGTTGAGGCGTTTGGTGTTCGACGTCACGTTAGATATGGCTTGTTCGAGCTGAAGAGCACCATTAACAATGAACAGTCGGGCATGCCAGTGGAGCTCATATCAGTCTTTCCCATCTCTAAACCAAAGGTCTTGGCATATTCTTGATACGCTGCTGCTGATTGAGGCTCAAGGTTTCCGGTGAACTTCCTGACGTAGTCTTCTAGGGTGATTTGTTTCAGGTGTTCGGCAGCTTGGAGAAAATTCATATTGTGTTTTCGCTCGTTCTTAAAGCAGATCTTACCAAGTGCCAGTTCTTTAATGTACTCTTGCAGGTGTGGACAGTGTTAAAGGTCATGAAAACAAACCAGAAGCAGTTTCTCGAATAGAAGTTATATTCGCCACTAATAATACTGATAAATTTAGGCTGGCGTGCCTTGTCCTCGAATGTGACGGAAGTTAGGGGCAGAGGAAGCTGGTCCCAATTCCTGGGCTTCTTTTGGTCGTAGCCAATTGACACCTGGTTGATGTCTATTTTATTCATACGGTGAGCATAGACGCGGCCGCTCGTTTGTTGCCCGGTCCTCTACGATAAATTGGCAGTATTCGTGCATCTATTTCCAGCCCAGGTTCTTCACAAGCGTGAAGCTCACTACCAAACGGTTGGCGTAGGCGGCTTTGTTGCTGAAAATCTCCTGGTACCATTCTACGACCTTGATATACTGCACCTCTCCCTTGCCGCAAATTAGGGATAGCGAACCTTCGTCCATAACTGTTGGTAGGTCTGTTGTCTCGGACCTGAGCGTTAATCTTTGGACAGGATTCAACAAAGAGAGATTGATGGTTAAAAGTCACACGAAGGCGCTGCTTGAGCCTGTTGCTGAAATCTAGGATAGTCAGATGAGTGTTTTGCAAATAACTCTGTGATGCGCGGATACTCTTTGTTTCTTATAGTTTTCTTATCCGCTCTTAACCTGTCGAACTACAAGTCCAATCCGGCATGCTCTTCTAGAACTTCTAGCTACCACAACCTAGGTCTCCAGCTGAACGCCACAAACATCTCTATTTAGAATATCGCCGAAGGCATCGCAACAAGAAATTCCAAGTGTGTTCCATTTTTCAAAATGCCGTATCGTCTATACATTCGGTCTAATCCAGGACTTAATTGCGGCTTGTGGGTAAGGACGGCCGGGCGGGGAGCTCGCCCCCCAATTCCTCACCATGTTCAGCTAAACACTGCGCCCGTCACTCAAGCTGTTCTAGGCCAATAATTAGGGCGGAAGGATCTGTGGGGAATAACATTGAGGAGCTAAGTGCATCTCGAACCGTTGCCACACCGGCCACATTGCTTACCGTTTGAAAACTTAATTCGAGAGCCAACCTAGCCGGGTACCACCTGTCAGCTAGACAGAGTCACCACTGTCCTGGCCCACTGTCCTAGTTTTGTCCGTGACTTGAGGAGCAGGGGTTATGTCTCAGATTCGCTGAACTGGCACGGTCAATAGACTGAACTGGCTAGATGGCCGATTTAATACGCCTTCAAGCACGTTTGTTCCGGGTGATATGAACTGGTTACCGCTTTTGCAAGCTATACCGAGAAAACATGCCATTCGATTGTTCGAGGCCCAAACATTGGCGCATGTAGACGCGCCTCGATTTACAGATACGCTCTACGACTGACTATCCCCTACAAAATAAGTCAACCAAAATTTATAAAGGCAAACTTAAAAAATTTCGCCCCTAGATTCCTTAAAAATATTTTTCCAGCGACGTAGGGGATAATTAAAGTCAATTTCCAGAAACCACAGGCAGGTGGACTGCATCATCGTTTCGCAGGCTAGCCTAGCCCATGAAAGGAATCACATGTGCAGCATAAGCGCTTCTGCTCAGATAGCCCAGACTTTCTACAGTTGGTGGCGCAGATCGAGACCTATTCGATCTGCTGTTCTTGGTCGCATGTAGCTTGCATATCAAGGAGGTGACTTGTTCCTCTCTTCTGTAGGCACCGTTCAAAAAGCAGCTACGCTACTGTTAGCGGGGTCTATCATCGGTGGAGGACTGAAAATAGCTGATGAAGGCCCGGCTTCTCTGTACGAGTACACCGTCTTTGGCGGGGCAACCTCCTGTCTCGTGCATTCGGCCTGAACGACGTCCTCTTGTATCGTGAATCCAAGAATAGCAGGTAATGTCTAGAATGCATGTAAGCGGTGTGGGCCGGTTAAATTTTATTTCACAAAACACATTATAAAGAGCTACTCTTTCCAGATTCATTTGCACGATTTCAAATAAGAGGCTACTGATCACTTCAGTCAATTTGCAAAAGACCTAACTGCCGCTCAATCTCCAACATGACAACGCCGGCAGCAACTCTGCTTCCCCCAGCAATATCTGCTCAGTCGAGCATCCTTGAACCAGTTATCGGCCAACCTGGTTCCGTACCTGCAGGGACGTCTCCGTCAAAGGAGACTAAAGTTGTTACTTGGTCACTCGGACATTCAGTTCCCGGAGTCCCGGAGTGTATGCCTCTTGAGTATAAAAATACTCAAGGAGAATCCATATCAGACCCGGACTTACGAAAGCTTGTAAAACCGGAGCATTATGCTCCGGGCGGAAAATATCGACGTACATCCAGTTGCCCCTCGATTCCATGCACAGAACCAGCTAACGCGTCTCGGTAACAAGCGGTGGTCAAGCTATTTTGTCAGTACGCCCGGCAAGATAAATCTCCAAATGCTCCATGGGCAATTGGTACTGGCTGGCTTATCAGAGATGACCTGATTGCCACGGCCGGGCACAACTCATTCGACTGGCGCTATAGTTTTGGCCCGGTCGCTCGAGTTAGAGCATACATAGGATACTATGGAAAGCAAAGTCTGAATGATGAAATTGTTCAATTTCGCAGCGTCACAGCGGTTGCGACCACGATAGAGTGGGTGACCTCAAGGGATAATAGGCGCAACGATATGTCAATCATGAAGGTCTCACCGCCTTTCACCGGCGTGATTCCGGTCAAGTATGCCAGCACTCCCGTGTCGGGAGAAGAAATGCTCGGAGTTGTTGGATACCCAGGTGATAAGATGAATACCATGACCGGTGAAAAAGGTGACCGCATGTATGAAGAATTCGCACAGGTAAAATTTAATCGCGCGACTCAGCAGGATCATATGCTAGAATATGTCATTTCAACATTTGGAGGTAAGATCAATATCAACGAACGATGCCCTAGACTACTTACAAGATATTAGGCAATTCTGGTTCTCCAGTCTTCCGTAAATACGATCCTGTGAAGAAACAATTTGAGTCGATCGGAGTCCATGTATATAACGGAGACCTGAACTCCGCATCTTGTATTGGAAACTTAGAAGGAGCAAACTATTTCAAGGCTTTTATATCGGTTCTTAGCCCGTCTTCATCGTCTCCACCGGCTACGAAGATCAATGCTCCACCTGATCTAGATGTTGGCCCTGATACAGACTTCTACGCCGTGACTCACTCTTTGGAGGAAAGTGGAGGCTTAGAAGATGAATCGGGCGAAGAAGGATTCCTCAACGGACTGACGCACTCTATGGAGGAAAGTGGAGGCCTAGAAAATGAATCGGGCAAAGAGGTATTTCTCGACGGACTAACGACTGCGCTAAACGTGGGCGGTGGCATCGCTGGTGCACTCGGAGGGCCGTACGGTGCCGCCGCCGGTATCGCGATGCAGGGAATTGCTGGAATCGCAAACCTGTTCGGTAAATCCGAGAGCACCGGACTGGAAGTTGCTGCAGTTCAAAGCCTCGGAGTCGTTGAGCGTGGAATTATTCAAGAATCAGCACTCCAAGCAATCGCAACCCTCGATCCAGCAAAACGGAAAAGGCTGAATATTGACGACTATATGCAGCAAACCACGACCCAGCTTATGCCAACCATGAAAAAGATCTCTCCCGCGCTCGTCAGCGTGATCGCAGGCCCGGCTTTAAGTATGACTATCGATACTCTCGAAGATGCGAAAACGAATAAACCACAAACGGAATCAGCCTTCCGTTACATGCCTAATCGTCGGAAGCTCAATGGAATTCGTGCCAAGCCGGGACAGGCTAAACAAAACAACGACCCTCATACCACGGAGGGGTTTTTGAATGCTATGCTAGCCCCCACGATTCACACGGCTGGTCCAGAGAGTTTTTTCGGCGGCCTAGGTACTATGCTCGAAACCGGTATGCGAGTTCCAACCCCTATTTTGACCAGCATGAAGGATCCCTCAGTGACTGGTCTGTTTGATCAGCTGCAGACGCTCAAGAGTGACTACGGGCAGCAAACCCTAGAGGCGCTGGTAGGAGCTACCGAACGTGCAGTCATGGGGGCCGCCGCGCTCCAAGCTCTACAGAAGCTGCCTGAGAAAACGCTCAAGGAGGAGGGTCTTTTGGATACGCTTAAAGGGGCATTTCAGACTATCGGGCCCATCGTGGTAAAACAAGCGCCCAGTGTGCTCAACGGCGTAGCGACCCTCGTTCAAGGCCTCAACCCCCCCGCAAAGTAGGTAGGTAGACTTTTTATGCGTTCAATTGTCAATTAAGGAGCCATGCAGCCGCTGCTAGTGCGTTAGGCTTCTCCAATACCACAGGTACTACAGCATCTTCGGGCTTCGCCATCCAGACCGGTGCAAGTCAAGGGCTTCCTCCACCTCAGTTCGTTGCTGATCAGAGATAACCGGTACAGCTAAATTTAGGCATACCGTAGCCACTGACCAAGAGTATTATCGTTAGCCTCTAGATAACCTATGCGAATACTATCATAGCAAGTGACATAAGAACTACTCTAAAACTTAGAACAGGTATTAGCATGGATAATAATAAAGGCGCAACTGCAATTGCATTTATCCCCTCCGCTGCTGGAAAACTACCTCACTTTAATCAGGTATAATGCCCGATAATTAATAAGGCTCTGACCCAATTAAAATCGATAAATTCAATTATTTAAGGGCTTTAGGGGGGTGGTCCCCTATATAACCACTTAAAATCCCACCTAAATTTATAATTTTAGGTGGAAATCTTAGATAACTTTAGGGGGATAATCTCTTGGCAAAAAATTATGCCCAATCAATTAGGGCGCATAATTGAGGCAGTTTTCC
>JANIPN010029940.1:73963-84794 GCA_027478595.1 Erythroxylum anguifugum
AAAACCTAGAACAGGTATTAGCATAGATAATAATAAAAGCGCGATAAATGCAATTGCATTTATATAATAATAGAAATTTTCAACGAAATACAAAAAATATAATCAGTGAATTCTATCTCGTAGTTTAATATATAATAGCCTTTTGATATAATCAGGTCTAATACACTATACGACATTACAACTGAATCACACAGAGGCGGTAAATACGGAACTCAAAAACTAAATAATAGACAGTTCAAGTCTGGATTTGAAGCGTTAGAGGATCAACCCTTTTAGGAACTTCGTTTCCTTTACTATTGTAAATTAAGGCTATTTTCTTATTCAAGTAGATCACGTTTACGTGTCTATTTATTTCCGGAGGATGTGAAGTATTAGTTGATGGATTAACTAGAGGATATCAAAGACAGGAAATGTCACTAAGTTAAGCTGTTACCATCCGTCTTAAATAACTAATTTGATCCGGTTATCGAAAATTGGAAAGAATCACTACAGAACTCCCTACGTACCCAGGCAAAAATTGTTTACCTTTTGAACTATAAGAAACCATGAATCACCTCCCAGACGAATGGCTGATTCCCATCACCCAGCAGCCTTCCATGACCTTTGCTCCTCCAAGCCTCTCTCAAGGTCTGGGCCAAGAGTATTACTATGGGCAAGCACTCTGATCGGCACATCCTTCGCAAATTGGTGTTTCTGCTTTTGTCTTACCCTAATCAGTGCTATAACACCCAAAATAAACGTAACCGCGGTAAGCGGCCCGGCAAGTTCAAACCACCGCTGGAGCGCAAGGCCAGAGAAAGTCTCCACTCTATCGTCATTCTGATAACTTACGATATCGGTGCTGAATAGCGTCTTCAAGTGGCATTAGATGTGCCCTGTTTCAAAGAATCTTGGGGGATTGACATACCGATACGAATGTAGCAGGTAGAAAAACCAATGTGACGATTGTGATGATTCGCATGATGATTGCTTCTTTCTGAGCACCGATTGTCAAGTCCCTCATACTGAGCGAAAGTGACTCAGCCTTCGCGGTCGACTCTACTTGGAGAAGTTGATTAATCTTGAGAATTCGTCAGTGATGAGCTCAAATCTTAGCAGAGTTTAAGAATGGACAATTGACTCACTAATGTCTTGCGGTCGCTGATTTTCTGGGCTAGCAACCTTAACCTCTGTGCTTGCATCTTTTGATCAAATATGATACCGTTGAGTTCTTCTAGGAACTCATGGATATCATTTTCACTGCGATCTTTAAGCGAGAACAGTGCGTTATCTAAAAGTTCTTTGTAATAATTATGTAGAGATGTAAAAATCTCTGTATTGCCGTCCAGAACATCAGTTGCCTGACGAGTACTATCTTCTAAGCGTTGCACATCCTGCGTGTTTGATGGCATAAAGTTATGTATCTGCTGTGGAAAATCTGTTAAGCCATAGACGGCAATATCTGTCTGCCAAAGGCATTAGTACCTGGTGGCCCGGGAATAATCTTATGAGAATGTTACTCACGTTCTCGGCAAATTTACGTTCTAAGTATTGAATATACCAGCGCCAGTTTTCTGCTGCCCAGTGGATGTATGCTAAGTGAATCGCTAAAGTTACTCTGAAATTATTGCTTGGTGAAGTTGCAGTTTGTGTGTTCGAGTTGTTGGTTGTGTCAGTAATGGAATCAGCAGTCTTTTTAATATCACTCCTCCCTCCAACGATTATCCAGAGAGCATTTCCCTTCTCAATGTCAAATTGGTGGTGTATAGCTGTTTGCCTGGTTGTCCACTCCAAAGTCCTAACACCATTCTCAACCTTCTCGGTGGAACTAACGCTGCGAATGTTATAGCAGAGTTGAAAATGCCTACCGCTTCTTCCTAGTGCCGAAAGTACGTTTGGTAGCGGCGAAACTGGTTTCTCGAACCTTGTTTGACGGCGGAAGCCGCTGTATGATATGTCGAGCAAATTATCTTGTTTTCCAAATGGAAATATGAACTCTAGAAAGCTAGGCATTACTTGGTGGTAGCTGAATATGGTAGTTAAACCATTCTTAGATATTTTTAGATTTGTACGCGAATTCTTGGCATAAATAAAACTGAGGTGCCGTCAGTCAAGTCTACATTCTTGTCGAACATCTTACATTAATCGACAGCTTGGATCTATCCGTGTCGCTGCTTCTGATTGTTGAACGGAAGGAGAAATAGACATATGAGTGAACCATTTCTTCAATTCTTGCTCTCCTTTAATTAGAAGATCCCGGTAAGGTGTAGCTTGGAAGTTACGTTAGTACCACTCTCTTGGGACATGGGATGTTTCGTACTATCCCCCGACACGATTTCTCGGCATGCCACTTCGATTGGCGCGCCGTCCGCGGAACACAAGCGCTTTGCTTGATGTCCTAGTCGGCTTCTTAAAGACTTGTGAGGTGTGATACATATCGTTTCGGAACTTATATTCTCTGGATAAGAGGAATGAGAGCTACAAAGCTGCTCGAAAGGTGCGGGGGTGGCCATTTTTTGCCAAATCATCAAATTCACAACTCGACACGACACCCTAATTAAGAGTAGGGCTAGCTATCTATAAACGAAGGGTGGGTTGCGCTTGATATAGACCTCCTTTTCGGTTGATACGATAGATGTCGCCAGATGCTCGCCGAGCGAGGCAGAATTTTGTAGTTCAATACCCCCTAAAATTTCGGGCGGTGTGCCCGGGTCAATGGGCGCATACGCCTACTCGTCAAGTGCGCGTCCTACCCAGTCATCTGCGATCTTCCAAGACCTGACAATTCTACTTTGATCGAGGCGACAACTTAGCTTGAAAGAAATATTTAACATATTCGAATAATTTATATTTATCTACATAGGCACCCGGCCTCTACATAGAATAAAGCCTTACTAGTAAGCCTTCACGGGCATTTTCCCAAGTGCAAAGATCTCGAGTTATTTGCTCGTCAACCTACATTCAACTTGCGTCGCGATCATCCACAATGGAGTCCCGCTCAGCCTAAGTTCATTAAGTCGAGAAATGAAAAGGATCAGGGGGAGTCAATCACCTGTATCAGCTTCCTTGGCACTTTGAATACGTACTTATCATCCCGAATCTAAATATCAGTATCAGTCAGATTGCTTCTTGACGTGCTTCGTCTATTTGATGCGAGTAGTAAATCTCCTACATACTGTAAAGTCTGTATCCGAGAACGAAGCTTCGCTGAAGATTCTTTGTAATGCGCTTTTCAATACTGCCACGGTCAAACCCCCGTATGTCGGGAAGGTGTCTTGAACGGATTTTGTCGCGGTAGAAGTACTAGATCCCCTTGTTTTGACCCCTGTACTGTTAAGCGGAGGCATGACGCTTATGCTTTACAGGGACGACGTCGAGCGCTGCTCAAGGAGACCAAGGCTTCGTCAAAGGCGGTCGTTAGGTAGCAAAGAGGAAAAACGATTTGTTTCAGAAAGTGATAGCTAAACAAAATCTGCCTTGGACAGCGTCGGCAATCTTATGTAATGGTCGAATGAGAGTATATGTATGGTGGTGCAGCATGGCGTCCAAGAAGAGGAGACGGGAGAGTGGGTTGCGGGGTTAGCCGTCCTTTGAGCATACAAGAGCGGCTCTGCTATGGCTAGCTGGCACTTTGGTCTTTCATCTTAGCATGCAGTATACTCGGGCGCGAATGACAAAGTCGAAAGGCTGAGGCGAGCTTGTAAAGGATGGTGTGGGAATTTTAGATGTTCATTCGCTGTCAGACGGTGAAGGGTGGCTACGCCGTGTCTGCATGCAGATCACAGGACAATAATGCCTCGGTGGATGCCTCCTAGAGGCGTCCCGCTCCGCCTCTAGAATGGTAGCTTATAAGAGCACACGGTTGGCCGTGTGAAGCATCAGCCTCGTCGGACTCTTCCAAGCGTTATTGCGGTCAACAAAAAGACAATCAACAGCTACGCACCGCTGTGCCATGTGATGTACTTTAGCCTTACGCTAATCTATCTCTCAATCGACGCCCGCATGCAACGAGCTTGTGGATGACATGGACGTTGCCGAAAGAAATCTGCTTCTTCCGAACCCTCTCGCCCATGGCGGCCATATTCGACGTAGTATTACTAGATATCTTGGATTCCTGTCATATCTTATGATTATGGTATCAAAGATAATCACTAGATGACAATTTGCACTGACACTTCTAGCCATACGCTATATGCTACGTGAATTCTAAAGACGCGCCTCCATATCCAAAGACTCCATATCTTCATACACTTTAATTTTTTGCTCCTCTTTTATCTCACTCGACGATAGAAGAGGGTGATATTATGCCACCGCTCTCCCAGTCCTCTGGCTCAATCGCATCTATTGCTTCAACAAAGCTTCCTAGAAGCATTTTAAAAACATCGCCGTCGGCAGACTCTGTATCTATCACATCGCTGATATTGATTGTAAGCAAGAATTCTCTGGTGTGATGTGGACCACCTACGGTATATTCTTCTCCTGCGATAGCTTATCGTCAAGCTGCTGCAAAAAAATTCTCGAAGTGAGATCGTTTCCGAAGCGAACAAATTCAATGCTCACTGGTCGTTTGCGATAGGTATCGAGCGCTTTATTCACATCCGCCACAAATTTTGCAATTCTGTCTTTGACTGTTGTTTTGTCAACAGTCAACCCCCATATCCCGTCCGTGAAGATAATAAAGGTAAGAGCTCTTCTATTTAACTTCATCTGCCTGACGCGCCGTTCGAAAATATCGCCTAGCGCTTGATCCATATCTGTCTCCCGTCCTAGCTTGGGGTAAGTCGTATTGCTGCTCATTACTTTGATAAACTCTTCTTCCTTTTTCCCATCTTGCAAGCCATTATGACCAGAAGTAAAAGCCAGATCCATGTGCACGTCGTCCAGTTTTAATACCTCTGTAACCAAAACTTTCAGTGCAAACTTAGCTTTGGCCCACCATGTTTCCATTGTTCCAGCGTTATCCATGACGAAAACCTTTTATGGTTAGAGCAGATTCATTACTGACGTGACTTTTGTGACTTACAATATCGCGCTCACGAAACAAGTCCGCGAGAACATTATATTTTGTATTTGGTCCGCTAGTGATGGATTTTAGTAACGATGTCACACGCAGGCGACTTCTTCTCTCTTGGTCTTCACGAACTTGGAATATGTCTTTTGGTATATGTGCAGATGCCTTCAAGCGTTGGCGTGCTTGAGGGCTGGACGGGGAATACCCTGAGACACTCCAACGACCGTTGTTTTGCCGTGATGTATTGGTGATCACGGATGAATTCGTGCCAGTCCTAATTTGAACCTGCGTGGCTTCCTTCGAACCAGTGTTTTGCGATACCGCTTGGATATCCTCGGGCGACGTTGGTTTTTTTTTATTGACGTCTACTCCTCTACGCTCCCGCGATGCTGCATTTTGCTGCATTATTAGACCTGCAAATGCTTGATAAACATTTGATTTGCGAGCCTGACGCTCTTGTAAGCTGGTTGGAAAATTTTTCCCTGATAATAAGTTCACAAATTCCGTGACACCTGGAATCGAGAACTCGTCAACGGCGGAAAGAGAATCGAGAATATCTTGAGAGACAATCTGGGGTTTATCATTCCGAGCATTTTTCAGAATATGATTTAGCTCTGTACAAAGTTTGCTCGCGGAAGCCCTCTCCGAAGGATCGCTCAGGAACATCTCCTTGTCGATGAGATCAAGAATCTTACCCGTGATTCTATCTGCCCGCCGGACGGATTGGCGGAGGATATTGTGCCATTCAGTTACAGCTCGGAGAACCTGTTTACCATCATGAAACAGATCACCTACCTCACCCACCTCACCCTTGAACATTCCTTCCTTATGGAGCTTCCGGATAGCGTCTTCTCGTATCTTCATATAATTTACCACGCCTTTGAGTCCAGTGACTACCCAAGTGGCTGCTATGGAGAATACACACCCAAGGGACCAAATATCAACATTTTGGGTTACCTGATACCTACTGACGTGCCACTCCGGTGCACCTGGGTGTGTTAATAGTTCATCCAGCCAAGAATGAGGATTTTAAACTTACCGTAAGTCCACGTCCCGCCTTCAGCGTAGCCCTTAATGGCTTCGTGCCCTGTTTCCGTGTAAAATCTCATGAACCCCGGATCGGCAAGCTTGAACTTGTTGTCTACAAGTAGGATGTTTGCCGGCTTCAAGTCGCTATGCAGACTTATTTTCGTCAGCTTACGACTTCAAGTTCTAATTTCTCAAACGCTCGACCTTACCCTTTGTATGTTTCATGGGCATATATGGAGGGATCTTCGAATCGATGAATTTTTTTCACCCCGTCGACTATTTCGACAAGATCGCCCCAAAACTCATCTAGATCTTTCTCGAATAGTGGAGGGAAATTTTGGATAAAATATTCATCGAGATCACAGCTGCCAAACTGCAATAAAATATTGTGTGACTTCTCTGGGAGCTCAACGGATTTTCTAGAATCATCTGGAGTGTTTATTTCAATTAATCTTTTCTGCTCCGTTCTATCAAAATTGCCGAGATATCCAACCATGCCATCGTGGCCATGTAGAGTTTCAAAGGCCGACTTTTCGTTAAGAAATCTCTGCTTATTGCCTTCGTTGAACGCTTTGAGGGCAAAGTGGAAACACTTGAGACCAGGCCGTCAGCTTGGAGGAATCACTGCAATGAAACACATTTGAGCGACTTACCATTCCGTCTTCAGTCTCTCTGAGGCTTGTCTTTACCTTCTCTCGAAGACTTTCCCCAACGTATTCTTCAGGTACAACTATTTTCCACAACGTTGCTGTACCACCTTTATCTGTGATCAGCTCTCTGCGAAGAATTGGGAACACATAATCTTTTTCGTTATACTCTTGATCCATCTCAAGCTCGAATACTGGCGAAATAAAACGCCACCTCAATTTTTCAACCCGGTGAAAAAGAAGCTGGGGGTCGCAATCCTCGCCTTCATGCTCTAAGGCAGTCTTGATCTTATTCAGTAATTCGTTCGGGCTCATTGATAGTGTGCTATCAATGATTTGCCCTCGACGAAACCATCCGATAAGATGTCCCTGATCCAACTGGTACAGTATGCAAAACGTAAGCCCACAAATATTTATCGCTTCGCGAGTGTTGAATGGTTCACCTGGTTTGTTCCAGGCATCTTTGACTAGGCGTCCGAATTGCGTACTTTCGGGCATGTCGACAGTCACAGCGGTCGAAAGCCAATCTCTCATTCTTTTAACCAATACGAACTCTCGGCCGCATTCTGCTTTCACCGTACACTGTTCCAGTTGTACCAGGAAGTCTTCTTTTGGTTGCCTGATGCTCTCGTGATCGGGAATAGAACCGTCTCTGGGTCGGCCATTTTGTTCCATCTGGGCGAGACGACCACATAAAATAAGTGTACTATTGCATTCGTAAATCCAAAAGAGTTGCAAGCGGCGTCGGGGGTAAGCAGACCGTGGTAGCAGTGCTTTGGGGGTTCGTAGGAGTCTTAGTCTTACATTGCGACAAGGTCTGGCGCAAGGCTGGCTATATAGGCTGGCTATATAGGCTGCCTTCATTCTGCATGGAGAGGGGCCACATCCAGCAGGGCACACTTAGCCCCCTCCCACCATAACCCGGGGCACGGGCACATCATACTTTCTACACCTTATAATGCCGCAGGCTGGTCCGCTGTTCGGCTCGCCCGTAATAGCTGATGGGTATATTAGTTAGAAGGCGCTAGAAGTTTGTTGTAATTATAAGTACAATTACTCGTGAAAACCGGGAGCTTACCTCTTACTAATTTATCCGAAGTGGAAAGCTACGAGTAATCACACTTTATTTGACAGAATAACAAGTGAGTCATGACCCACGGCAACCAGTCAATGGATTTCTCAGTTGCAGTCAACGTTGGACCTTTCGGTACGGTCGGATTTGGCGTTCCACTACCGATTGGCACAGCATATCATCTAGCCTTTGGTAAGAATGGCTGGCTTAAGGCAAAGGAAAGATCAAAAACCCTTGAAAAGGTTATTGAAATCTCCAGGGGAGAGCTAATCCAATCCAAGGCCTTCAATTTACGGCGTTATTCATCAGTTGTGTCGTCGCAGGGCTCGTTACAAGGAGTATACGTCCAAGATGGTAATTTATTACCAACAACCCTTCAGAGAGCGTCATCCGCACTCTCCGACAACCCGGGTTTGGATTGCCTGAGAGCACTCATAATAGGCCTCCTCACATTCTACGACGTCGATGCTTGTAAACTTATAATCGCCAAGATAATCACCCCGTCGCTAATAAGGCCGCTAGTTGCAGAGGACACATTGGAAACCAATAGCCCTTTTATGGCAGCGCTTAAGGATTACATTGAAGCTACCGCAGTTGAGGAAGATAACAACATATTGCGCCAAAATATCCTAACGCACGCTAAAAAGTGTCGTTCCGCTCTTAATGGTGCTGATGAAACTGATATACAACGCTGCGAGCCAGTGCACAGCAGTGATATCCACCTAACCATCGGGTTCCTGAGGTGGATGCTATCACCTCTCCAGGAACGTCAAACTAGTCATTACCCTACTCGTTCACTAAGAGTTTGGATTGTCGCGGTCGCCATGCAGTTTCTTGGATTTGAAGTGTTAGCATTTAGTCGGGCAGTCTCAAGCCAACCTGAATACGATCGCTCCTGTAACAATGAATTGCAGCCATATGAGATTGCGACTGTCCTTCTTGTGACATTGACCCATTGCAAAACTGATCCACTCGAAGCAGTTGGAATCAAATCCGCAGGATATTCTGGATTGAGACCACAAATAATGTCAGTTCGGGCAATACCTTGGTCAGCTTTTAGACACCTAGCTGGGAGTGATAGAAAAATCAACACGAATTATCTTGCAGATATATGGCGATATGCATATAAGGAATCTCGAGAATCTGTATCTTCTCCGAGCTTTAATCAATTCGGACATGTTCGAATAAGCTTAACCGATCGAGCCCGGGAGGTCGTGTTCGACCTCCATAGAAATCTTCTGAGACTTTACTCTCCAGAGCTTATCAAACTGTGTGGCAAGTCAATGCTAATGTTCGTTCCGGATTCGACAACAGATCCAAGCTGGGACCCTGATGCTATAGAAGCTTGGCTTGAGAAATTAGCTGAGGACAGACCTTCCGATGGGTCAATCGATGTCGCACTTGCTGACAATAGCTTGATTATTACTGCGATTATCCTCGGCACCATATATGGCGTAGTTTCCAAATGCTGTTGGTCTGAAAACAGGGAAATGGACGAGTATACTGAAATAGTTTTTCGACCTGACTTACTGTTCGAAAACGATCGGTTCAAAGGTTGGGCTATGGCCGTCGGCCGTGCCATCAATGGAGTGATTTTATATGAAGACTGGAATGGTTGTGTGTACGAGACTGTTTTGGGCATGGATTTCGGGATGTTCCATGGAATATCCGCTACCTCGGGTCGACAATATTCAAGGCGATTTAAAAGAGAAAGTCTGATCCACGGAAAGCTCATCCTTGGCGTGCAGTCTAACGGCATGGCTGCCCTTACCTCTATGGCTATTGAGCCATCGATCGACCCTAGATCACTACTCCAGATTACATTACATCGAGGAAAAGTTCTAAATCTTCCGTTGGTTAACGATCAAGTTATTGAAGCTGCAGATTGGACAGACCTATGGAAAGAACTATCACCTAATTCGATAGAACCAGTTGGTGGTCTCGAAGAAGAAGGTCAGGATGTCCCGGATAACCTGACTAGAGCAGATCTCGAACCATGCTGGGAGGACGACCCAACGCGTGTTGTTTTCAGAATACGTCGAAACGGAAACATTATAGCTAGTATCAACGCGACTAAAGTAGTCACAATGATTAGACGAGAGTATATTCCTTGTTTCTGTACCTCTCCAAGTCCCAAAGCCAGGGAATTGGCGAGTCAAGGTTGGGAGTCTATCCGCGCCGAAAATCTCATGGATGACCGTAGCAGATGGAATCAAGGATCTATAATATCTTTGGTGGTAGAAGGCTCTAGAGAAGAGAAGAAGATCTTGCTGGACGGTAGACGTGGGTCAGCTATGGGAATATACGCTGCTGGAATTGCCAGCATAAAGGATTCTGTTTTAAGTTCTCGTTGCTTGCTTTGTGCCGAAAAATATGTTAAAGAGAACCCTCATAAAAGTATAGTAATTCTGTCGATGCTTGGGAGCGAATCTGATAATTGTTGCCAAAATAAAGGACGGGAGTTTAACTGGGCACCAGACGATCGGGTTAGAGATCTCGAATAGTTTGATCAAAGTTGTTAGGCAGTATGCAATGTGTTGATTAAAAATACTTCATATCCGTTTCATGCAAATGATGATAGTGCCCGTGGATCATTTTCAATATCGACATGAACTTTTCTTGTTATTCTATGCCGATATTGTTCATGCTCGAGACGTTTCTCATTTTAACCTCTGCAGCATAAGAATTTAACCTCAAACATAACTTTAATTTTTTCCTGAATACGCTATTACCACATAAATAGACTAATTCTATTATGCGTTCAAATGCAACCTCGATTTTAAATCAGATGAATTAATTGCAATTGAGGGGTAAAAAGATAATTCCAGAACTTCAATGAGCCATCAGCGTCGATAGCGCCCTGACCTTCATTTTCGAGTTCAGTGATCAATCCAATCCGGCGATATGTCTGGGGCTCGTTAAGAACTTCCGTTAATGCTAGAGCACACCAAGATCTATCCTTAGGCCTGCCGGTAACCCAGTTGCCACATATGGCAATTGGCAACATCAAGACTTTTACTGCTGTTCGTTCTCCAAAACTGCGCTGCTCATCAAGTGAAAGCTTACCGAAAAATTCCCGATCGTGATCCAAAT
>JANIPN010030116.1:0-22747 GCA_027478595.1 Erythroxylum anguifugum
GGGGGGGCAGAGTTCGCTGCGATCTCCACTGGGCATATACTTAGTAGTGCCCTCGTTACGTTACTCTCCAAGGGTCTGGCAGGATTCAGTGGTGCAGCTTCTTTGTCGCCAGCCGGGCCTGTCTTCTCGCACGCACTCGCCCTCTACCTTGCCGTCTTCCTCACCGCTTCGTTAAAGTGTCGTAGTGGCGCGAAGAACTAGCCCTTTTGCTGCTACTTACCTACAGGGTTTTGCATATACTTTTGGTGGCAGGCCCCTTCTCGAGCATCGGACTGCAGGTTGGTGCAGGATACATCGTACTAGCGCAATTATTCTGTGCGTCTGTCGTCTTTATGAAGAAAAATCTTCGACCTCAAAAGCATCTGTTCTCTGCAGCGGCCTGTGCATCCGCAGGGATCTATCTGGTGGAAGACGTCGAGGCCTCTGCCCCGTCCGCCCGCCGCTGGCACCCGACGTAGAGGGAGACTAACTAGGAGCCCAACTACTGGCGAGCCGCCGAGGCCAGGACCGCTTCCTGATAAATAACAGAGGGTTCCCTAGCCCGGCGGGAGAGTCTATTTACAGTGGGATGGGAAGCTCAGACGCACGAGAGTCTCTCTCTCTCTATTGCCACTCCCCGGATTGCCCAGGCCACAACTCGCACCGCCAACCCTCTGGCAGAAGGGGGGGAGGGGTTTCCCTTCCGGGCTCCTGATCCGCTCGCGCTGCTGGCTGGAGAGCGTGGGAGAAGTGGAAACCATGGGGCCGTGCACTATGCAATTGTTGCGGATTGGGAGACAACACGTTGGGCGCAGAACTCCTTTGGATCTGTAAAGTCTGGGGCTGCATGTAAGTACATCCCTAGCAAGCACGCGCCGGAGACAACGCGCTAGGCCGCTGCGGCGTGGGCTGCTTTCGTTGCCGCTGGCCTGCGATTCTTGTGTACGAACACTGGTACGAGGGCTATTATTTTTCGGAGACTACTCAATAGACCCGCGGGGGGAGAGGGGGAGGGGGGGGCCACCAAGTGCTTGGAAACTCCTCCCTGTTCGTATCCCCCCTCCCCTCCCCCCCCATGCGTGTCCAACTAGAGATTGCTACATAGTAATTAACTTCGTAGTTTGATTTGGTGGTGCAGCGGGCCCCAGTTTTGACAGTGGAGTCGGCATACCAACCACGCCAAAACGCACGCGGCAGCCAGTCGCTCGCTCCCCAGGGGGCTGGTGCGTGCCGTTGTTAGCAGCCAATTAACCAAAACCCCCCCCCACATCCTCCGTCATCCAGCAAAGAACATGCATGCTCTTCCTCCTCTTCGATGGATTACCAGAACACGCAATCAGATCTCAAATCTATATTGGATCCGGAGAAAAGAAAAAAAAAAGAAACATAGAAGCCCTGACGGGCGTTCAACCAGTTTATCTTCGGGATGAGGTACCTCACGTGCAGTCACCCACGAAGTGTTTCCCATTCGAATTAGGGGTCCCTCGAGCCCAAGTGGTAAGAGACGGCTTCATCTTGGATCTGGTCGATTCCGAGCCGGAGTTGTTTCATCATTTTCACTTCCCGGCTGCCCGGGGACTCGGGTAGAGGGCTCTAGTGCTGTTTAGGTGTTTAGGTCATCGCCCGGCTCGAAGTTAGCCCTCTGCGAAGTCCCCTAACACTGACGAAAGCTAATACACAACGAGGTAAGTCGGGGGATCCGACAAAAATTGCACGATCACTGTTCGCCTGGGAGGTCTCACATCCAGCAAATGAGCCCCTCCTGGGGGTTTGCTTTAATTACCGCTTTAAACGAGTCAAGGCAACGCTGTATGGTGAGCCCTACGCGCTCTTGGGCTCCGGGAAGGGCATCACCTCATCCTGCGTGCGTGGGCCGTGGGGGGAGAATTCGTTCCAAAACCTAGAGGCTAGAGCAACAAGGCTACTCCTCAGGTTGTCCGCGTGCGCTGCTATTGCGTAGTTGGCTCCAACCTTGGAGCCCAAAGAAGCAAGTCACTTACTCGTGCGTGCCCTGGTGCCCCGTTTGGCCGTCCAAGTTCCACTGGCGCTACGGATACTTGCGAGACACCAGTGACGAAGGTTCGAGTACCCGGTACTCTAGGTCCTTCCGGGGGAACAGGTGACCATCTCTAACTCCAAGAGAAGAGCCCAGCACCGGCCGACTTCATAATCACACCCTGTGATTGTCGAATGGCCGACATCGCCCACAAACTTCCCGTTTCCATCGGTACTGGGCGGTGCTCAAGGAAGTGGCTGGCTTGCGTCCCGATTGGCAGCTGGATTTGAATGCCGTCGCTTTGGGGATCGGTAATTGTTGTAGGCGTGTGATTGCGAAGAAACCCTGCTGCACTGGTCGAAGTCCTTTGGTTTTGTGGCTCAACGTCAAATCATATCGTAACCAGGCAGCGAGTGACGCTAGGTATCAAAAGTTACAGTCAGACGATCATATCAAGCAAAGCCCAGACCAAATATAACAGCATAGGTATGAAAGCCCGAGATACGTATACAAGGGTGTTTATTTAACTTGACCCTTCTCTAGAACGAGGGAATCATGCAGGTGCTACTAGCGGGCCAACAAGATAGCTCGCAGTTGGGTTCCAGATCGTTGGCAGAGGATCACCTTAACTAGGGACGATCCTCGTTAAATAAAAAAAAAAATAATAGATTCGAGTACCGTACCAAGGAAAAGATCTCCACTTAGGGTGAGTGCCGGAGAAAGGGGCTACAGGCCGCCAAACGAAAAGCTCGTGGAGCAAAGCTACCTTTCGTCATTTTTTACTGCGTCTAACGGGCGAGATTTGTTTTATCTTTATTAAAAAATAGTTAAGAACGGGACTATTATTGTCTCTAAACAGACTTATATGCCATCCGTTGATAGTGAGTTCACATCCAAGAAAATGAGAGACAGGATCAGACAGGATCTCTGAATTCACGAATGGAATAAAGTGCAACTTTTCTAGAGATTCCAAGAAGCCTTGGAAGTGTTATAGCAAGATCTTACCAGGAAATTCTGGGAAAACCCGCAATCCACTGCGTGCCGTGTGCTGAGGTTGTGGAACGAACGGCACAAACGGGGAAGACGAGAGCTCGGATCTGTGAAAACACCCGAAAGTTAAGTTGCCTAAATCCCACAACTGTGGTATGAAAACCTTTCGAAAACTTTTGTCAATGGGAGGAATGATCGGCACGCGGGCAAATTCGTAACAGACAAAGGCCCTCGTCGACATAAGTTGTCATATATGTGTGTCCGGAAACCGACATTCATCCCCAGATACCCGCCCGAGCTCAGAACCTCTCGGGAAGAGTCATGCAATCTCATCACAGGACTTGTAAGTTTCTCTAATTAGAAAGCTCACAGGGCTTCAGATGGTACCACATTTTATTAGTGGGCTAATCTCGCACTATCAAATCTGTATCTCAGTTTAAAATATTTCTGGATTGATGAGTATTTAACTTAAGCTTAGGCGATTGTGTTACCCATATATTCACTTAATTTGTCACGCCACTAGTAGTTCTTCGCCATTTTCTCTCTTTCAGGTTGGTCAAGATGCAAAATGGCCTCAAGTTAGCATATGCCGAGTTGTTGTTCTGTCGACTCATCATCTTTTCTGGATAACCTTTACCTCACCTTGTTAGGCCACTCGAAATGCAAGGTTCAGGAGTAGAAAAAATTGCCTAATCACTACAGATCCAACTCATTGACCAGTAAAGTCGCTTGGAGCTTCGAAGGCTGGATAGGGTAGCATTTGTTTCCTAGGATTGCGGTGCAAGTTCGTCTTTGTCGCCGGGTCTCGTTATGTTGACACAAGAAGCCGAGAGTTACTCACCGCCTGAACTTCATCGGAAAGCTCCGTATGATCTTCCAATTTGCAGACCTGCTCAGGCCCATGTGCATGAAGGCCGTCAGGCGCAGCTGTAAATGCTCGTAAGCCTCGATATGTGTAGCCAAAGGGGCTTGGAACCTTTCAACCTGCGGTTGTTAGTCGTGGAAGTTGCATAAACACCACTTAAAAGACTGGGAATAAACGGGCGGTTATTAAATTCGGATGCAAGTACTCGCTAGTGCCATCCATCTTTGTTGATTTCTAGCCCGTGGAGCTTCCTACAGGTTGAGTTGTCTCAACAGGATGTAACCACGTATCATCTGTCTGGACAACCATGTGAATCGAATTTCGTGTTTTGATACGTTATACTGCCACAGATCTAGAGGTTGGATTAAAATCTCTTATTTATTTTGGAAAGACCATAGCCATCTGTTAGTTTATCCTAGGAAGGAGATACCGAAGCCCGAGAGACTTGATCGCCCGCATGTGTTCCCATCTAGGTCTTCTTTTCCTCCAAGAAGGCGTCATAATAGGAGGATATTGGAAGATTCGTAGCCATTAATCTATTAGATACTACACGTCCCCTGTGAGACATCAGGACTGTCGTATGGGCTCAAAGATTAATCTATACGTGGCCCTATACATGTGCCAAGCCCTAAACATAATTGTCGCGAGAGTTCTCATAGACAATTCATTATAGAAAAAAAACCACCTAAAGGAAAGAGACATCTAATACTCATCTTTAAAGATGAAAAAAACTGCACGATGACGACTGGATCATTCATGTTGGTCTTTAATCGGTATTCAAAGCTTTTTCAGTGTCATATCTCAATCATAGGAAAAATGATGCCAATTTAGCTGCCAATCGATTTCAACGTGCGTAGGAGAACTTTCAAGCAACATCTCTATCTTCACAACCCACACATTCGTTTTTCCAAACAAGGATCCCGTCCAAGGACACAACTCATCCATACAGACGGTTTAGCAACTATCCCAGGTCTATGAAGGAACGTCTACGAAGTACTGGCAGATATGCCCGACGCAATCGACGTCCGAGCGGCCAGATCCTGGGAGGAAAGCGATTGGTTAAGGAGGTCGTCCACACCGCATCGCACTTATGTATGCTTGAGCCCCTGTAATGCAAGTCTTCTCTGGGCATGCATTATTGCGCACGCCATCAAAACTGACCGAAGACAGGTGGTTGTCTGTTTGGGGTGACCACTAACTACTGCAAGTCGGACGCAAGCGCGGACCAGGAGCTGATCTGGACGAAGCAACGTCCGCATCGCAGATTCGCACTCTACCAGCGAAACCCCTCCAACGTCCACTGCACCATTTCAACAGAACCATCACCCGCGAGTCGTAACTCAAATAGTTTCATTCTCCCGCTACAGGCCTCTTTTACGCTTGAAATACCTGAAATTCTCCCCTCGGAAGTCGCTTGTCCCGGAAATCTTTGAAGATCCATACGGAATTCAGCGTGCGAAGGATGGGACGATGCGGTGAAGAAGCAACTCATTGATGATGATGGTAGCAGTCGAACGCTCCAGTCGTGATCCTATAGCTATCTCCGCCTAGGATTCACGCCTACTTGGCCTTCACCAGCCTCCTATTGAAAGAACAATCTAGTCTATGCGCTGTCGTTGCCAAGGGGGCCAGTGGCGGAATTAGGTGAGGGAGAATACTGATGGTTCTGGCATCACGGCTGTAATACCTGCGTACGGAAAGAAGCTGCATGTTCTCGTCTATTCGCTTTCAAAGTCTTGTTGAACCCGTCCATCAGATCTGTACATAGATAGAAGAACAAAGCTTGCGATATTACACAAAGCGACATCGACTTCTCTGAATAGTACAAGAGATCTGCCAACTACACAAAACCGCAGATCCTTTTACGCACATCCCGTCTACCTGCACAACATATTGAACCAGGGCCTCTTGCGAAGCGAACAATCTCCTGTTCCTACATATTAGGTTTGGTGGTCTGACAAGATTATGGCAGGTCCGAGACAGACATGAACTTAAAAAGCGAACACGATGTTACCATAGTAATGCGTCCATCATCTCCGGGTAGGCGTGACAGATGTAAGAAGAGAGTCACCTTACATGAACCCGAGCGCGGCAATGGCGTTTGGGGGGCCATAGGCACGATGGCGCCTTAAGTTAAACGAGAAGCTGAAGAATAATCTCACGGTTGCATTAACTTAGGCACAACGCCCTGATTCGCAAACTTGGGTGACGACGATAATCTCCTCACACACAGCCCGACGACCTAGTGGGGCCTTGCTGACGACTAAATAAAACGAAATCCCAAATATGCCATAGCCAGGCGTCAGGCTTCGTCGCTAGCCGATCATCAGCTAACTCTTCATGGAAACTACTCAAGGGTTGACTTTGGGGCCTTGCGAAATGCTGAATCCCCCACGCGTGGAGAGTTTGAGACCAAGGATTCCGGGTAGCTTCCCCGATGGCTACTTCAAGCCGTCCGAATCCTCCTGGAATCTGACGACACGTGCGAAGAAACCGTTCCCGCATTGCCTCCTATGCGCAGATGAGTTTGGAGCTGATGAAAACAATGTAAGGTGGAATAATATTGTAACAACATTTGTAATTACGGATTCTCCCAGGTAGAAAGCTACCGAAAAGAGGTGAAGACTCGTACTTTTTTTCTGCTTATTGGTCTAGGAGGGCCTCGCCCATTGGAATATTGTTAATCATTTCGCAGGTAATTGATTCAGCATTCCTGATTGGACTGGGCTTGAAGCACTTACAGCTTATCCCTGCCGCGTATCATCATGCTTCTCAGTTCTCACTCAGCGTCGGAATCAGCGCCAGGAACACGCCAAACGAGTCTCTCTTCGGCCCCTTTGTTTAAACTCAGCCCCTAGCTTCAAGCCTTCGAAATTCTTCGAAGGCGCCTGTAAGCGGCTAGTACAATCATGTCTTGGGATGTCTGGAGGGAAATTTTCCAAAAGGCGAAGTCTGCATTCCATGGGTATGTTATGCCCTGATGCTACGCATTCCCCGACGGGATCATGTCCTATTGGACCCCTTGGTCTCTTCTGACGTCGAGGTTCCCTGCTCTGAGTTGCTGACTCGCACGCAATCGTGCAAGTCTGCCGTGCCGCCGTTGGCCGATACAGGCTCAGTCGGGTTGCGCATGCAGCTGCAGGCAGGAAGCAATCTCGCGTCTTTCCTGACCGTGTTGGATCGTCTTCACCGCCTTCATCAGAGGCGACTCCAGTAGAGATAGGATTGTTTGTGACTAGTTGTCAGAGAGACTCAAGGTATGCCACGATCACTTTTCCAGGTGTAATTTATTTCTTACTATAGAGACATTCATGTTATGAAATCGTGGGTTTATCTCAAAAGGGGTAGGAAATATGGGCGGGAATCAGATAAATGGTGTAGTAGTTGCTGTGTGGAGGAACACGCGAAGTCGAAGTCAGCACGAGGTAATGCCCAGTCACGTAACGCGTACTGGATTCCCTTTGATCGCCACAAAGCCCACCACGGCACAGGCCGTGCAGCTTAGACAAAGTATGTCTCCGCGTCTCCTTTCCTATGGAGTTTACATACCGTGGTAGAGACCGATGTTTGCCCCTTCCCGGGTCCTAACGAGGGACGTGTCCGGGCCTGAATAGCCAGACTTAGTATCCGCGGAAAGGAATTGAAGGCCGGAGGAATCCGAGTCCCCATTAGCCTCGATATCATCCCCACTAGTCCTCTTACTCCCAATGTGGATGAGACGCCCCTATTTTAGAATTTATCTCCTGCAGGATTAGAGGGAACAATATCGGATTTCGGCTGTAGAGATTCGGGAAGTACATACTTCATTAACCGTGTCCGAATCGCGCCGGTGAGATCTTTAGTATATGAGCACTGGGGGCTCTTCAACAGTCCTCATGGTCTTATTTCACTGGAAATGGTCACCAAGGTCACCAAGATCCTGGTCTAGTAGCGGCTGATCGTTTTCACCGTTTCCAGTATGTGTTGCCTGGCTTGCGAGGGCGTATAATACAACCCCAGGTGGGTTTCAGCCTTCCTTGCTCCCCCCCCCCAAAAAAGAAGATAGGAAATCCAGGTGGATGGCGTAAACCACAGGCTTGAAGCTCGTTTGGGTTTCGAGCGATATCGGAGGTTTCAAGAAGACATGCCTTTTTCTTATTATGAGAAGCTCTTCAGATTTCGAACTACCAATCAAGGAGAAGCCTCGCTGTATCAGCTAGTGCCTATCCTGTGCCTGGATTCAACATGAAATGTCAACGGCAACCCTACTTCTATCCGCAGTGGTTATTTCAGCGCAGAGCCGGCAACGTGGTCCCTCTGGGCTTACCCTCAGCACTCAAAACAGCTTTTCGGACTAACTAACCTGAACCCTCTGAAACGGGATTGCGGCGCAGAGATGCCCATTCTTTGCCATCTTTGGGCTGCTGAAAAGGCGCGCTTGTTCGCCTTGGCCAGGCAATCCTTCCCATGGTCAGATGACCATACGTTCATGCCGATAGTAATCCGCCACATGCACAGCTTTGAGCCTAAGAGTGCACAGTCTCCAGTAGATCATTAGGGCAGAACACTGCTCTGTGCCATAAGAACAGAGATGATTATGCGCTGGCATCGGTGTCGGAAGGTTTTCGCTCCGACAGATAAAAATCCTCCTACGCGTACAGGCCTTCCCAAGTCCAATACACATACACCCAAAGTCAGCCGCGGTTATACTTCCATATAGCATCGTCACTGCAATCTTGGCGGAACTGACTGACTGACAGAATGCCAACCTCTGCTCTTCTTTCATTCCTATGTGGGTACTTCACCAATGGACATGACAGCATTCCGAGCCTTTTACGAGCTGTAGTTGTCTAGCTTCCCGCTATAATCGCTAAAAAGGATTGGTTTAACAACTGTGAGCCAGGGCTCCTGAGTTTTATATTCAATTAGGCCAGCGTCTTTTTTTGTGTGCAATGTGTCGCAATATATCTCCGTTTCTAGACCTATGGGCGAATCCTAGCTGAGCTTTGGCTTTACCTCAATAGAGCTTGCAATGAATACCTGGTAATTACGCTTCCTTACGATTACCTATCAAATTTACGCGGACGGGTTCTAGAGCAGAGCGCAGCAAGATGACCTGGAAACAAACATCCATCGGGATCATGTTTTCAAATGTTCACAAGGCGATTATTGCTAACGTGGTGCCCGGTTTCATCCCAAAAGCTACGTTGCAAGTGTGCACGAAAACACATTGAACTACCTGAGGTTCGTAAACCGTCATTGATGACAGGGTGTTCGCTTCGTGGGTTTCCCCCATTTCGTCCTCGAAAGGAGGAGAGCCGAAATAGCAAAGGAGCAAGGTATACTTCTCGGCTTACAAATATCCATGAGGGGTTTTTCCCTCAAAGGGCAAACAATATCACGCAGCGTGAATACGGTTCCGTAACCCCTGATCGACTAATTGATGCCTCAGACTTCCTTTTGACGGCCCCCAGCATAGCTTGAGAAAATTGCGCGAAGGATGCTCTATAATCCTGATCAGCAATATGAGCGAGGATGACGAATACTCAAATGCCACAGTATGTCGAAAAGTGACTTCGACTAGCCAGCTGCATATAGGTCTTTGATGTGTTACCGCCACTAGTTCTGTCCTATTTCGTATTTTTGAACTCTTGCGAGATATAATGTTCAAAGCCACGATTCCGGCATTCGGGTGTTGATGTGGATGACGAATTCTACACTAAACTTTCTAATATAAGCCCGGCGGAAAGGCCCAATAGTTAATATATAGTAAAAACATGGTTCTTAAATATATGGTGACTTCTCTGGGGGGGGTATCGTTTCGTACACTTGTTATCTTTTCAAACGTTAGATTAGACGCTCAATTGTCCATCCGAGACGCGATTCTTTGGTGAGATACCGTGGCCTTGTCTCCGGCCATCTCGAGTACACGATACTTGCAATTTGTTGTAAAAGCCTTTCCCCGCCGGTGCTGATCAAGTGACCTGTTATTGAGTGATATGACAAGTTCCGGGGCTATCGGTCACTCCGGGGAAAGTAATTGTAGTGTAAGCATACTGCATGGGATGAGATGATGTGAGCCTCTTGAGTTCGACTGTCAAAGGTAAGCCGGGATCCTTTCCGCCAGGTAGGTAGGTCACTTTTCGGACAACTAGATTGTCTTCATTTGTCCCAACCAGACCAAACCCCGAAATCATGGAGAGCACTTGACCCATTTAGTATCGTATAATCTCAGTAAAACTAGCATTTTAAAGTGCGTCGAATGACGTGTTCAGCAGGTGTATATGGCAAGGAGTAGCCCACTATCCTTTAATTTAATTGGTTGGGTGACCAAGGCAGTTCAAGGACCAGCTTATGATGTTATTCCTGTAAAAAAGATAAGTCTCCTTGCTCGAGTTCGCTGACTAGGTATGGTCGAGTTATCGATTCAATTGTGTGCAAGGTGAATGATCAGACTCAACAGCCATTACCAGTGAAATTGAACAAAGGGCTCGGATATTTCTGAATTTCCTTCGAAAGTGTCCTTAGGACGCAAACATTCGAACTGTAATCATACCTTGCATGAATCACGGAAACTCACGGAAGCAAGACACCGTGATCCAAGCCTACGCAACTCCCGTCCATTTTCCAATCCTAGCCCCTTTCACACCGACCTCAACCTTGAAAACCCTCCCTCCAGTGTCTACGCTACGATCATTCCTGCTTTCCTTGCTATCATCGCCAGCGCTAGTCACAAATAACTCTGTGCCGACAAATCTGGGACATGTAACACACCTTGCCGGGAAACGAACCTCTCCAATCTTAACCGCTTCACCGTTGATATCCCGCAGCCTATTTACCTTCCATCCACCGTATACAGCACTCCAAATATCTCCTCCCTCGTCCATTGCGAATCCATCTGGAACAGCACCCTCGGGTTCATCTTTAAGTACAAACCAAGGACGACGGTTACTAAGAGCCGCTGTGTTCACATCATAGTCGAAAGCCCATATTGTGAGCGTGAGTGAGTCGGTAAAATACATTGTGCGGCCATCGATACTCCATCCTATACCGTTAGGAATGTGTACTGGCTCTAATACGCGGTGAACCGAAAGGTCAGGATCGAGGCGGAAAAGAGCACCTTCGTTAAGGATCGGATGCAAAGCATGATCTGTCATGCTTCCTGCGAAGAAACGTCCTTTAGGGTCAATTCCACCATCGTTAAAACGCATTCTACACGAGATGTTCCGATTAGGATGTGCGAAAACACGGGTCACGCAGATATAACTGACCGCTCAGCTTTTCCTTTGCCGTCCTTGGAATCGTCCCAGGCTCGAGCGATATAAGCCAACTTGCCCGTTGCAGAATCTACCGTCGCGAACCCATACTTTGCGGCAGCGATATACTGGTCGGTGTTCCCATCAATATTGTAAAGAACCCTAAAAAGTATGTATTAGCTCGTGGTACTGCCCACAGCACCATAGGGGCGCTGAACACAAAAGTTCTTTGTCACGGACGGAGCTACTTCGTATGTTGCTCTAGGCAAGAACAAAAGGAAAGAATCACCTCGCTTACCCGATGGCATCAGTAGTATCTGTTGTTGTCAGACTGCTGGGCCCCTCGTTAATGTCAAAACGATGCAACTTTTTCTTCGTTATATCTACAAAAAGAAAAGTCCCGTTCGATTGATCATAGTGAGGCCCTTCACCGAGCGTGCAATCGATGTCGATGTATGGCTAATTCTCAACTCAGCGAAATTTCGTCATTATTTGATAGCAGAAAACAATGACGGTGACAAAGAGCATAGCATCGGTCAGCTAATGCAAGGAAAGAGGTGCTCCCTGTTGAGTTTAAGTCCAGTTGGTGCAGGATCTTGGCTCCGAGCTCATAAGAATTACGGGACAGTGTTTTCCTTTCCCGTTAAAAATCACATACCTCTGTGACTGCCGCAATCACGTGGGGTGTTACAGAGTCGGCCATTTTGCAATCCTAGAATTATACTCGAGTCGGCGGCGGCCTGATTTCAAGAGGTCTTGATTTGCTCTCTACGTCGTTCTTTTAATACCCCACCTAGACGAACACTTTTCGTGCAACCTATTTGCTGTTGGCGGATTTATCGGCTTGGTGAGAGGTACTGGTACAAGGCAGGAGCATGTCACTTCCCTAGTACCTAGTGAGGTAACCCAGACACAGAAGGAAAGGTTCGAAGCTTTTCAAACGCTTCTGCAAAGCTTATGTGGAGGAGCAGGTACGCTCGGCTGGGAAAGGTGAATATTGAAAGCAAACGATCTCACGCGTCTGGGTTTTCTTTGCGTTATGCCGGCACAATGAGTGTCCATGTTGTTCTTGTACTTGTACTTGTACTTGTACTTGCATGTACTCATACGAGTACCTTGCAGCAGCAGCCAAGCTTTTGCTGACGGTGCTCTATCCGGCTTAATATGAACGTCAATCCCAGTTCAGCCTAAGCCGGGCCGAGGATCCTGTGGCCCAGCGCTGTCGAGTACGCACCTTCTCTCCTTCCTCGCTATAATAGAGAGCAAGAGTGAGGAAAACGGTATGTGTATAGAAAAGCTTTGTTAGAATGGACATAACCCACCAGAAAAACATTCTGATGTTGAGAGCTGCATTCCAGAAAGTGTTCAGTTGTCTGGTCAACTAGTATAGATACACACAGGATATACCCAACATCGTTGTGAACATACCTACCAAGGTACTACTTAGATCTAGATACGCTTAGTAGGTGGGTACCTAGTACGCCCAGAGAACTCATCCAACAACTTGACAGCCTTTAGTATTACAATATAGCGACTTCCGTACGAGTGGTCGTCGCCGGCCGTTAACTGATTGGCACTTGTTGCAAATCTCGACCCTACAATCAGACGCTCCAGTCTGACGTTCGTTGTTGGCATATTGCCGACTTCCACTGAAAATTTGCTCCGCAAGGTCCCGCGGCAGCTTATTGCAGCTTAAGGACTCAGAATGAGTCCAATCTCTTGGGATGTGAATCCTTCACCTCTGTTTCCCGCCTGCTCCCCGGTCCCATAAGCGCCCGTGCCGTACACGTCCTTAGTGCTTCTGGTACAGCAATACCGTAACACATCCAAAGCAGACGGTAAACTCTAAAAGAGAATCATACCCTGTCCGGTTTCGGGGAACCGAAAGCTGCAAGTCTCGATGCGGACGAATATCGCGCACTGATAGGATTTGGATTTGAGTTCTACGGAGTGGCCACGCGTTGTATGCAGCGAAGAAAGTCGGTGTATGAACATGGGGGAGAAGAAACTCTGGAGGTGGCGGTGAGTGACAATTGTGCCGGTGCTGAGCGACAAATGTTGGGCTTCGCTTGCTGATGTCTTAGATTTTTCTACTGAGAGAATTGGGCGTCAATTGTGCTTGGGGACAGGTTATGGGCCGTGTGTGGCTACTAAAATTTCTTACTAGATGGGTATAGGAATGAGAAGGAGGATGAGGATAACAAAAAAAGTAGTTTCTCTATGTCTTATATCTTGAGTAATCGACTCCTCTGCACTAATACAATATACGTGTATATGGAAGTAATGCTGTTACAGTTCAGAGATCCTTGGTTTGGATGCCACATGATCTTGAAATGTTCGTTATGGCTCTGTACGTAGGGTAGTTTTGTTGGACCATGAGACGTCTCACGGGCTGAAGTCACGATTAAAAGGAACAGATCTTACCAGGTTCTCTAGTAATACGCTCTGTAGAGAGCGATACCTGTTACCTGAAACTGAACTATGCTTGGTAGTGGCGGATATAAAGACGAGCAATCTTACCAGGCTGTAGTTAAGACAGTTTGAGGGTTTACTGGGGCGGATTACATGAAACCTTTTGATATGCATGCTTAGTGTAGACCTTTTGTACAGTTCAAGTGTTTGTTAAATATGAAAACGTAGAAGAATCTGGCAGTTATTGAAAGAACGATACGTTTAGGTGATTGTGAGATATGAACTCCAACGTTAATAGCTTATCGGTGAGCCAATGAGCCTGCAGGCTCATTAAAAGTTAGCTATGAATGAACAGAGGTCACTTCCCAATAATGGTGATGCATCAGTATTCTATGCCGACCAGATGACAACCCGTCCGTCCACACCGCTCGCTTTAAGATAATTAGTTACGATGATATGAGTCGATTGAAGAACGATACTTACTGCTAAATTTTCTCACTGCACCCGAACCAGTGCCCTCGTAGGTTCTCACCGTTGAGATGGTATTTTGATGAACTGTCTTTAACTGCGTATCATCGTTCGTCTTTCCTTTAAGATCCATTTGTTTGAACATGTTAAGAGCTGACTCTTCGCGTCGGCCCCCTGCTGCACTTCCCTTCGCTTCTAAAGATCCGACGATCTGCCAACCGCCCTCGTTGCCTTGAAACCTGTACGCCTCGCAATCATAGCCAGCTGCAATGATTTCGTTCTCGCCATTCCAGATGAGACTCGTAAAGGGAAGAAGCTGCGTGCTGATGCTAAGCACGGCTTTTGGAGGCTGATCAGGGGCACTGGGGTAGACTACGGTTATGCTGCTATCGTGGGCTGTGAAAGCTAGAGCATCACCGCTAGGAGAGAAAGAACAGCCATGAATCCATCCCGCGGAATTATTGAGAAACTCTCCACATACAGTATTGAAAGGAAGTCTTTCACCCCAGCCGGTGGGCTCCGGTCGCTCGTCGACGCCCTTGATGAATGCTGAAAAGACCCTGGCATGCGAGTCCGTTGAACCAGCTGCCAAGAGGACGGAGTTTGGATGCCACGAAATCGTTGTGATAGTACTTTTTATCGGCTTCTTTAGATGCTTCGACACCCACCAATCGTTTTCTTCCTCAAAGTAACAGACGGCGATGACCCTGGCACCAGATCCTACCGCAAACTTCTTTTCAGATGGAGACCATCTTACAAACGTAGCGGCGCGATTGATGCGCAGTAACACAAGAGTTGGTTTCCAGCCCGTCGGCGATGGCTCCCAAACGTAGGCATTTCGATCTATGCAACCTTAAGCTATGGAAGAGTATTGAATGCGGTTGAACCTACCTTGGGAGCAGGTTACTATTTTCCCAGTTCCGGGGGCGATGTCAACTGAGGTCACAGTTTTATCATGTCCTTTCAACTCGTCTTGAAGAGTAAATTTGCCTCCAGTTTTCTTGTAGAGCTCAACAGTGCTATCCCTGGCGACTGCAAGTGTCTGCCTGTCCGCAGAGAAGGAATGGTCGGCAATCGGGTGATGGAAAAGAAGGTGCACTTCTGGAGATGCCATGTTTTCGAATTAGCGATAGGAGTAGCTCTCGACTATCGCGCACAGATCTGAGAGCCCAGAAGTACAATTGAATGGAGAAGGTAAGGAGTGGTAACCAGGCAGTATGGAAGGCATGGTGGGGGGTTTAGTATTTACTGCCAAGCGATGGGGCCAGGCTGAGAGCTTCGGAACGGCAGGGCTGAGCGAGGAAGCTGCGGGCCTGCGGGAAAAGAAAAGGTGCTAGAAGAGGGAGCTGGAAATCTTCGGATTTGCGCAGAGCAAATCACTACGAACCAGCACAACTTGCGACGGTCGTAAATTGGCCGTCTCCCTTTACAATGGCGTCAAAAGCCATTGCATCTCACAGTGGGCCTCCTGCAAAGTCTTCAGAAGCCCCCAGTCCTACGTATAGTACTTCTTTCCCCGTGACTTGATTCCAGCTAAGTGTGGAACAGACTGTTCCTCAAAAATCTCCCCGAAAAATTATCGAAACAAGATTTGCGCATGTCCTTGTACATGCTTTTCTCGACATATGGCCCAGTGCTTGATGTAGTGGCTATGAAAAATGGCAAGATGCGTGGCATGGCGCATGTGGTGTTTAGAGACACTCAAGCCAGCACCCAGGCCATGAGGGCTCTACAAGACTTCGACTTCTTTGGAAAGCCTATGGTGCGAAAATTCTTCAGATACAACTTTACTTGTCACAGCTAACTCCAACTAGAAGATATTCTATGGCAAAAATCGCTCACATATCTTCAACAAACTTGAAGGTGTCTATAAACCGTCTAACGCGCCGGAAAACAGTTCCACCGAGCTCCAGCAGTCAATATTCAACGCGCCGGCTGTCACTGGTTCCACTGTTCAGCCTCCTGCTGCCAATTTACCGCCACCGCCGGTACCGGTGACTGAAGATGCAACGTCGAATGATGAAGGCCAGCAAGGTGTGAAACGGAGGAGAGATGATGAGAGCGACGAAGAGGAAGCTCCTATGGAAGAGGACGATGACGACGTCTCGATGGAAGCATCCTCAGACGATGAGTGAACGTACGAATAGGTCGATGTGAATAATGTATGAGCTTGTGATATCCCAAGAAATGGTTGGTCGCTCCTGAAGAGGACGCAACAGTTACGGGTGCTGAAAAGGTAACTTGAATCATTACTTTGATAGCCTCACAGCCAACTCAATAGGCAGATTCAATCCCAACGTGGTACCAATCAAACCGAACCACAATTGCAAATATTGCAGGCTGGTCACAGATTGTTCGCCTGTGATTTCTTTCATGGCTTCAACAGTGTTGCACGGGTGTACGAAGAAACATGGAATATCTGTTACTGGATGGTTCTTGGCTTCAGGTCAAACCGTTGCCTTATGTGTATGCATTATAGCACTTACTGTGACACTGACGCCACCCAGGATGCCAATTCCACGGAGTCTTCGGGCAGCGGCCGACGTTGGCACGAGGTAGCTGTACACTGCATCAAGGTCTTGAGGACCGTTTGATGGTAGATTGTGAAAAGAGAAATAAAGAACTGGTACCCTGTACGAGGTCGAAAGCACGATATCGTACTCTACAGAAGCGTTGACTGTTAGCTGCGAAAGCGGATGCACGGCCAACTTCTCCAGTCAGCAAACGTAGATGGTAGATAGTTCCAGCAGACCTCATCAGACTCTTCGACCTCCTCCTCACGATCGCCTAACTCAACTGGTGCGTCTTCAGATAGCACATTATTGCTCGCCGTGATACTTTTAGTTATGTGCAAGTAGAGCCCGCCAGCCTTAAAATATACAGTTAGCATATCAGCCTGATCGGTCGAGACCAATCACGTGTTAATAACTGGGTATGTGCACCTGGCTACGAAGATACGGGTCGAAATCCGACTCGTGTGAACTAGCGATTTCGCACAGTTTGCGGCAGGCGTTTTCGAATTCTTCCTTGGACAGTACTCCTGACTCTACCGAAAATGGACCCGTCGTCATGGCCGCGTTTGATCCAAGTCACACCATCTGTGGAGCTGGGAGATGTTCATCGATATCAACCCAACCGAGCGATCGCAGACTCGCAGTGTCGCAGGCCGCCCAACCCAGACGGTACAAGCTTTCAAGGATAGGGATAATACGACGACGACGACGACGACGATTGCAATTCTTCAGGCCAGTCTGCCCGTGTAAGCAGCGAGCCCGAGGCAGCTTACGTGTCGAGTTTCACACCCCCGGGTTCTTCGAGGTCTTGGCAGCATCGGGCGACATTTCGTCTGGGAGTCTGGGTGCGGCGGGCCAGCGCTGATTTGATCGGGCGGGCACGCCGCACCAGCCACAGCAGAGTCAGCACTCCGTCAAGCTCCAGGACAGAAGTCATGAGCCGCCGTAGCCTTGGCCACACCACCTCGAAATTTAATATTAAAATTTAACCAACTGCAACATGTTTAAAAATTCTCCAAAAAATTGCATAAAACACACCAGTGTCCAAATTTAATAACGGTTTTTTTAATTTTAAAAAATCAATAGAATGCGCATGTGTAATTGCAATAGGAACTGAAGCAGTTTTTACGTTACGTGGGGCGACTCATGAGTCGCAGGTTATTTCGTACGAAGTACTACAGTAGAGAAGATAGACATTTTTCTGTAGATTATTTTGGAAGGAAGCATCTACACTGTTGCAACTTTATAACTGAATCTCATTACGGATTATGCGTTCAACTGATATTCAAGAAGCACACATTTAAACTGGTGGTCAATCTTGCATTCCTCGCATAGCTGGGTGGCGATAGTGTGGAGCGCTGGGAGAGCACTGCAGATATCACGAGACAACTGACTCTTCTTCCCCCCCTTGGGTCTCTCTGCCAAAATCGTGATACTGTCCCAGAGAGTCCGACGTACATTGCTGCATCGTGGGCTCTCCTGGGTCTTTATGCTGCTGGGACAACCTGGGTTGGAGATGATGAACAGCTTCATCTTTCCAGACCAGCTCCACACTGCGCATCCACCCCGTATAGCGTAGGCACAATACCTGCTGTCATTATTGCTGGTCTGCTGTCCGTCAGCACGGGCATCCACGTAATCTTAAATAAGTTATTGATAAAAAACCTTGGTCTAGTCTAAGCTTCAGGTCGAAGACTCCAGACTGATTATTATTTAATATTGTCTTAGATTCCATGTCGCGGCTACTGGGAGATCTTGCTTGCTGGATGCACCGCCACACCCTCCCTGATCGAGCTGCTGCTCCCTGCATCGCTTGGGCCTTGGATGTGTCTTTTTCGAGGCAGATTTGGGGTTGCAAAGCCACACGATCGACAAGTCCCCTGCGTAAGGGAGCTAAGGGAGCGAATCAGCGAGCGGCTGCGGGCCTGCGGCGGACAAGTATCGCGATTCTGGATAGACAAGTCGACTACGCTGCGCCAATAAACGCGGCGCCCGCCGCTTAGTGCGCTATCCTGATTCCTGAAGCAGAAGCAGGGAAGCTGGCTGGGCAACGGAGCAGCCCCTGGTGGCCTGTGGGCAGCCTGTGGGTGGCCTGTGGTAGGCTGGACGTGGCTGGACATGGCTGGTACCTGGAGTCCTTGACTGTGCGGGCGTAACAACAATACTATGTAATACCACCCAATACTTTAACAACAATAATACCACCCAATCAATACTTTAACAACGGTAATACCACCCAACCCTTTTCTACGACCCTACTCCCTCCCCCCATCGCTGCAGGGGCTCTTTTCCTCTACGCCGCTGTATTGTACATAGTATATCTCTGCACCTTCGCTTGTTCCTTTTTCCATTCGGTTGCACATTATCTCTGTTGCGATGTTGGTGTGCCCGAGGGAAGTTCATGCTCGAGAAGTTCCACGCATTACAATTCGCAGCCTTTCTACAACAAACACCCTCGAGGTCAACCCATGTCAGCAACTTCAACGTTTCGCCCTTACCTAGCACCCAGGCTTCAAAGATAGCTCGAGAAAGTATCCTGCATCACCTCGCCCAGCGCAGTCAGGCAACATGGGAACTTCACTGTTTTGAGTTCTCATGTGAAGCGACTCGGCACTATCCAACAGCCAAAGGCCTTCGCAGCCTGCGATCGGCCACGTCTTCGGGCCATAAACGCCAGGCTACATAGTTCTCTTCGTTTCTCTCGGGATACATCGATGAGACCTCGTCTTGGGCCAGGTCATATATCCTCTAGCTCGTCCAGGATCCTGCTTCGCTTGGCTCGCGACTATCAGCTACGATGTCTGTGAGCTACCGGGGCATCCCAACAGAGAAGAAGACCCAACGGCCTACTCTCCAAAATCTGGGCGACCGGCGTACATCCAAGCCTCGCACGCTGACACTCGGAACTACAGCTTCGACGCCAGCGCTCCTCGAGTCGAGCCCACCCATCTCACCTAAGCCATCACCCGCCGGTAGCTACACGGATTCAACGCTAAATCTCTTATTGGGAAAGAGCTCGGTTCGGAATGACTCGCCGACGGCAGCCAATGAAGAGGGGGGCGAAACTCCGGCGGTGAAAAAGTTTTCGGTAAAGAAACGTGCTTCGCGAACGGGCGTAGCAATCGGAAAGAAAGCGAGCTTGCGGCTGTCTCTCAGAGGACCCAAGTCACAGTCGCGACTTTCTCTTCAAAACTCTGGCGAGGATGATGAGAATACGAACCGCGTGATTTCTGAAATCAAGCAGAAGGCACACAACGACAGCATGATTGCCCTCGGTCACGTTACGTCCCCCACAGAGACCGAGGACAAGGAAAAGATGCATGCTCTAATTCGTCGTCGTTCGCTGTATACACCCGGTCTAGCAACCAGAAATCCCATAGACTTGCTACGGAAGCCTCCAACCGCCGAGGAGCAGGCCGAGATTGCCAAAGATCTTGAGCGTGAAAAGTATTATAATCCACGGCTCTCACAATTCTCGCCCCTCGGTCGGCTAGCAGCCCTTGATCTGGCGCCTTCTTCTAGACCACCCACTCCCGGTGACCGCGACTACGGCCACCTAGGATCGCAGTTACGGATCACGAACGGAGCGGCATCTCCAATCCCGAGCGTCTTATCCGCAGTGGACCAGAGTCGTAAAACGTCTGGAGATCCCAACGACCAGGACTCATTCTACCCTGCCTCGGAAGGCCACTTGATCGACAACGAGTGTCTACCTCCCTCGATTCAAGAGGTTAAGCGACGGAGCTTTGATATCTTTGATGGTTCGATGACTCCACGACAGGAGGATTTTGCGCAATGTTCGGGAAATGCCGGTACAGAAGGCAGGCAACTTACCCAAGCTAAGAGCCCGCTTCGTCTCCAAACATCTCTAGAGGGCTCTTACTTTGAACACCCGCAGGTGCATCAAGATATAGTACAGGCGTCATCTAATGATTCTACTAGTGGACAACCAACCGACCGAACGACTCGGATCGCACAAGAGTACCTCGCCGACCTTTCGGGAAACCCTTGGGAGGAAAAGTCTACACCTTTAGAAGCCACATCAAAGGCGAATGAGATCGAGGCCGAGCTATTTGAAGACAACGAATCTCGCTCGAGTTCCCCAGAACTACATACGAGTCGGTGGAGTACGTCATTTAAAGCACAACAAGGAGCTGTTATTCAAGTGGAGTCGACTACTGTTTCTCACAGTACATCAGTAACGACCACCTCCAGCGTTACTTCAATGGCACCCAGCGTTACTTCAATGGCACCCAGCTTTACTTCAATGGCACCCGATCGTAGCCGGCCCGGACCAGGACCGCTCCCGGTCAAGGTTGACAGCGGGTATAGCTCGAGCACGTCTTCCAGATCATCACAACGGCTGGAGGCATATGTACAATCTCCAGTGCACATACATAAAACTACTACTGAGCATATCTTGCTCTCAAATGCCCCTAAGATGCCCCAGAGCTCTGATGCAGAAATAGATCGGAGTGGGAGGCGGTACCCACAGAGAAGCCCCCCTGTTGATGTGCAGGTTTACATGTTACACAACAAAGACAATGATCTGAATCCGCAAAGAGGCCAAGGACACCGGAGACAGAAATCGAATCCTCTGCCTTGGGACAATCTTCGACGAGACTCGGAAACCATTGCGGAAAAGCTGGCAAGACCAGAGCCAATTGCCAACAAACCTTTGGTAAGTCGCGGCAGAGCTCAAACAGCATACCAACGGTTGCATGATGGCAAGCTCCCTGTCTCTAAATTCTCACCTGTCAATGATGTCGTTGCCATACCTTATGAAAACACCAAACCTCCGGCCGTTTGTTCGCCTGTAGAGGCCCCAAGGAAAGCTTCGCCCCGGTCAAGCTCGACTGGAGCTAAGAAGCTTCAAAAGAAGGCTCGTCCAAAGTCACTCCCTCCGCCGATCGACAGGGACGCGCTTCAGCGATCCCGAGAGTTTAGTGCCAGCCATGTACCGCCTGTTCCCGCCGACATCGCTGCCAGACATGCGATGAGAATGAGAGAGCTCCCCCCCCTTAACCGTACCATGCCAGATGTTCAGACGACGAAAGCCTATTACGATGTGATGAATGGGCCGTTGTCCGCGCCCTTGAAATTCCCATCTCCATCACAATCTCCCGTGCAGCCCAGATCGCGTGTTTCGGCTAGCCGAAGACTGTCCATGGGTAAACGGAACATGTTAGAAATGCCTTTTACGGCCGATTCGCACGTCTCAGGGGCTCCAAAATCAGAGCGACGTCGGAGCCGTCAACAACCCACCGGGCCTGCTGTAACGGCAACCATTGCCGATTTTGGTGACGTGACCGGCTCGCTGGGACGTAGCCCTTACGATGCGGCCATCCACCACCGCGATTCATCTCCTTCCAAGCGCTCCTCATACCAGCATCCGCACCACTTCACGACCGCCGTACCTCGCGCAAAGAGCACCATCGGCCTGAGCGACTCCGACGCATCGGAGCTCTCCCGCAACATATCCGAGTTCCGCGCCTACTACGGCAAGTCATCCATGGCGCAGCAGTACGGCGCGCTGCCACAGCCCTCCCCTCCCACCCCTCCGGTCCCGTCCTACCAATCGGAACAAGGCTGCGTCCCGCAGCAGCGGTGGCGATTCGACGAGCGGGGCGCGGTCCCAGGCCGGATGCGTCGACCCAAGAGCACTGCCTTCGACACGCCGCCCGTCCCCGCCATCCCCGTCAAGGCCCAGATCGAGGATATGGAGCAGCAGGCGGCGCGCTCTTCTAATCGGCTCTCTCGACAAGATAGGGAGCTGAGTTCGCCCGACTGGGAAGCCACGCGCGCCGCGTGGGCGTCGCGTCGAAAGTCTGCTAGCGAGGGACTAGGGACTAGGCCCAATATGGACAGCGAATGGAAATCTCCAGGCAATGGTCGCAACGGTTATGGTAGCAGTGGTGGTGGTGGTAATGGTGGTGGTAGATCTGACGAAACCATGCGTTCCTCGCCGCACAGGAGAAATCCGCGCGGCACCGATACCGCAACGACAGGGAGACAAGAAGCAAGAGGCGGAAGAGAGCAGCAGCGCGGCACCGGTCTCCTGGCCGCACGCGACCGCGACCACCCGGAACCCACCTACCCCACGTACGACGACTCCCGCCCGCCGCCTCCCCCTCCCAAGGATTATTTCCCCACTCCCCCGAAGCTCTTCCCTCCCCCTCCCTCTCCTCATCCTCGGGCGAGGAACCTGGGCGTCAAGGAGGGCACGGTGGCGAGGCTGTCCGGCCGCTTCGAGGGCGGGCTGCAGTACGGGTACGAGGCCGGGCAGCCG